>PVJH01023141.1:0-35342 GCA_004026705.1 Nesogale talazaci | reverse complement strand
CAGTGATAGTTTCACTTTGAGAAAATGCATTCTATCTAGGTTACCCAACCCATGGAAATATTTCCTCCCTCTTACATTTTCGTTATAAAGTATGATTGCAGGCAAGGTAGCAACATAAATTATCAGCCCTGTATGTTCCTCCTAAACTAAGTAACAAAGGCAATAGATAAAAATTAGCACAGACAGTGATTTCTAAGCTGTTAAGATCAGTTGAAGTGTTAGAAATATTAAATCAGAAGAAATACAGCAGTGATGGCAAAACCCCCACCACCACCACCCCTTGTTGGTGAACTTATTGGCAATAGCACTGAGCAAAGAACACAGAATGATATCTACAAAGAAGACCCAGACTATCTCAGAGATACTGGGTAAATAATTTTCCAGAGATATGACAAAGGAGTAGAGTGCCTTTTTCTCACCATAGAATGGAAGGACAGTGGCATATCAGTATCATGTGAACTTAAAATGTGGAATGTAAAGGAAAGTGAAGTACAGTTAAAATAATGCAGATTGGCCATGTGATTTTATGTGCGAGATGCAAGGAAGGCTAAAGACACATGTGGTTGGGGGTACAGGGCAGCTGAAACACCACAAAAGAATGTTATGAGGTCTGAGACTAGTGGAAGGATCCAGGCTAATGGACAGGTTTCATTCATCTGCAAGTACAGGAACGGTAAATCAAATGGCAACCTAGTGATAACTCATTGCTTCCTTCCCAGCAATGAGGCACCAGATGAGTACCTCCTCAGAAATGCTCATGGGAAGAAGATACAAAACACTTTGCTTCCATTAATTTTGGAAAAGCTTCAGTCCACCCTTTCCACTTGTGGCTAGCAGAAAAGACCCATGCTTGTACAATCAGACACAGACAGAAAAGCACAATCCATTTTCATAGGCAGATGTAAAGGAATACCAGCTCTCCTTTAAGGAAGAACAAACTGATAGGTACAAACTTCAGAGGGTGTGTTAGTACTGGCAGACATGAGGAACAAATTCATAGACATGCATATGGATATAAGGAAAAGGTTTATATATAAGAGGAATGGGACATTGAGAAAGCATCCTAGTCCAGTCCAGTTCAAAGCATCCCAGCCCAATCCAGTGCATAAGTCTGGTAGTAGCCTATATCCCTGATACCAGTCTATAAAGTCTCCTTCCAATTCACGAAGTCACAGGCCCGTGGGTGCAGGGTCCCGGTACTGGCAGGGGTCTCCCCATGGCTCCTTGCTTTCAGGGCTCAGGCTCCATCAACAGCATCCAGTGGTGGTATAAGCAACTCAGCGCTGGCAGGGGTCGTCACGTGGCTTCTCCAGCTTCAGAAGTCTGGTTCCATTAGAGTAAGGCCATGTGGCTTCTCCTCCAGCTCGTCCAGCTCCTCAGATGCTGCCATCTTGTCTTGTCCATAGTTCGTTGTCTCTGAGACTAGCTCCCAACAACTGGGGAGATATCTTCTCATCTCCATGAGGAAAATATCACGAGATTTCCCAGAAGTCTTAGGAGAAAGCCATGCCCACATAGAGGTCTCATTGGCTACTCATTGGCTATCTCCAGATTAACAGGCCAGACTCCACCTCCACATCTCAATCATAAAATTAACATAAGCACATGACTGCCACAGAGGGAAACCCATATATCCATAATATCAACAACCTTGAAGAATACCAATCAGAATCAACACCCAAAATTTTGTTTTGTTTTGTCTTATCTATTGATTTAATTTTAATAAATCATTTTATTGGGGGTTATTACAACTCATAACAATCCATACATCAATTTATATATATATTGCCATCAACATGTGACACTGTCCTGTCAACTTGTGATGAGGTGGATTCTATCTAGTCTGTCAATCGGGTTGCAGTTTGATGACCTCATTTGAAGGCACAGCAGACATAAAGAACAGAGATAAAGAACTCATTGGAGGCCAGAAAAACTCTCTCTGCTTCATGTTTCATCTGACAAGGCACAGGGAACTAAATTGGTGGAGCCTGAGCCCTGGAGCTGGAGAAGTCTCTCGGAGACACACACCAGTGCTGAGAGGCTTCCACCACCACCAATGGATCGGCAAGACTTGCCACTCACTGCCCTGTGAACATACAGCCTTCTGGGTCATTGCATGTGCTATGTGAGTCTGAAGAGCAATGTATAGACTGCTATAGGAAATATGTGTTAATATCAGACTTATGGACTTGATTTGGACAGTGCTGGAAAGTATTCTTAATACACAATTACTTTTTTTTTTTTTTTGCATCACTGCTCTCCGGTGGTGGGAGTAGGAGGTCCAGCCCCACTGCTGGAATTGAACCTCCGTCCCAGTGGGCCGCAGTCCTGCGCACAACCACTACGCCACCGGGGCTCAGCCCCACAATTACTTTTTATATAAAGCTCATTTTTATACACATGAGTGTCTATGAATTTGTTTTTTTTACTCCACCCTGAGTAACGCAAACATTTCCTTTATATTTTCTTATATTTTCTTTATATTTGAGCCCTGGATATCAGCTTCTTTTTTTTTTCACCTCCTTCCCCCACACTACCATTCTTATGAATCTTCAAAAATTTATGCATTATTTTTATTTTCCAAATGCTGCTTCCCTTCACCCATGTTTCTGTTGTTTGCTGCCCTGGGGGGTGTATTGTATGGCAATCATTGAGACTGGTCCACCCTTCTCTCCCAACTTTAGCCCTACCTTTATGGAATCACTACTCTCCTTATTAGTCCTGAGGGGTTTATTGTGCTCAATTCTGTGTGTTGAGAGTGCTTATCTGTACGGGTATGCATGGTCTGGTCTAGTCAGGTTTGTAAGGTAGAACTGGGGTCATGATAGTGGGGAGAAGTATTAAAGAACTAAAGGAATGTTGTGTGCTTCATTAGTGCTACACTGCACGCTGACTAGATCATCTATTCCTTATGAACATTCTGGAAGGGGATGTACAATTGTCTACAGATCGCCCTTCATTAGCATCAAAATGGTTGCTTTTATTGGGTCTTTTGATGCCTGTTAGTGGATCCCATTGGCAGTACACTCCCAACTTTTAAAGTGTACAAAATGCCTAAAATCTTTGGAGCAGAATAAAGTCAGATGGTAACAAGAAACTTTATTAGCTCTTGCCACTAATCTGCTGAGCCAGCACTGGAAGGACAAAAGTGGAAGAATATGGAATTCAAATGGTTAAAAGAAAAATCGTTGGAAATACAGAAATTTCTGAATTCTGATTACTGCCACAATATATTAAAATAAAGTTTGTTCAACAAAAATAATAAAACATTCAATATAACAGAAGATAGCCCAATGAAAAGAAAACCATGCAGTAGAAATTTGCTCAATTAAGACCATTATAGAATAAAAAAAAACAGGAGACTTCCAGTCAGCAATGTTAAATACATTTAATGAAAGGAAAGAAAACAGACTGGTGGATAACAAAAAAAAGTGGAAACTGAATAAGGAATTTAAAACATTTCTGAAAAATTAAAAAAATATATTGGGATTGAAGAATAAAATTAGAAAATTAAAGAAAATCCTTCAGCAATAGATATGGGCAGACAAAAGATAGGTGAGCAATATTTGGTATCTGAACTTACCAAGTTTCAAAAGAAAAGAATAGATAAAAATTTAAAAAACCTAACTGAAATGTTAGACTCAATTAAGAGAGATTGCTTTTGGGTTTTGGGAATTGCAGAATAGCAGGGTATTAAAAAGTCATAAAATAATGTTCAAAATATAATTATAATTTTCCAGATGTGGATAAGGAATCAAGCCTTCAATCTAGGAAGCACAACAAACTTCCAGCAAAAGTAACATAACAAAATCTATGCCACCACTCATCAGAATTGAATTTTTGAAAACCAAGACAAGGAGAAAATTCTGAAAGCAACAAGAGAAAAGCACGCTATAAATATACCTTATAAGGTATCCAGAGTCTTTCACAAGAATTAGTGAGGGTTACCCTGGATGCCATAAAAGAGGGATGAGGAGGAGGAGGAAGAGGAAAGGAAAGGAAGGCAGAGAGAAAGGGAAGGAGGGAGGGAGGATAAGAACTGTCATATAAGACTTTTTAACTCAGTAAAGTTATTATTTGAAAATGAGTGTGTCATTCAGTGAACTACTTGATATGTAACACTAGCCAAATGACAGCTTAAACCAAACCAAATTCAATGCCCTTTAGTGAGTGCCATAGAGGAAGTAAATCATCCCTGTGAGTTTCTTATACTGCTACTGTTTACTGGAGTCGAAAGCTCTTTCTTTTTCCCCAAGAAGCAGCTGGTGGTTTTGAAAATCTGACCTAGTGGCTCATAGTCCAAATTTTAACCACTATGTCAACAGAGATTCAAATGACTTCATTGGACTATGCAAAAAAAGTATGCAGTATTCTGATGAGGGCATTGGTCTTATTTTAATTTGATATTACTTGTGTGCTCATGAAACTCTGGGTGCTACAGCAAGATGAAGTGAATAAATCAGATAGTGCCAAGTGATCAAAATGAATAGCATTTTGGATATTAAGAACTTGTATAAAACAAGCAGCCATATAAGTAAGGTGTCAGCTAAGTTTAAATGGAAGAAGCATACCTGCCTTTGAGATCAAAATATTGTAATTAATAAAATCCAAATCTGAATGAGGAAAAAGGTATTAGAGTTTAAACTTTGAGCACCTTGTTTTCTGAAGACTATGGATAACAGTGAAAGCCCAAAATCTTTTTGTACAGTCCCCACTTTGTTTAAACCTCTAGTTAATACCCTTTCACCATTTACCAGTCATGTGGATATCCTTATTAATAGAATACATTGGAGAATGGATTTATGCAAATATAGCTAGATTAAGCATAGGAATAATTGTAGAGGTAGGATCTGTCAGTGTTTTGTTCCGTTGTACATGGAGTAACCATGGGTCAGAAGTGACACGAGGGCACCTCGTTAGTTTAAAATTTAACAGTTTTCCATCTGTTCTCCCTTCTGACCATATCCTAGTTTTTATTAGTTCCTAGGGTTTTTTTTTCCTGCTGTTTGTTTTTGCTTTTGTGATATAGAATCCAGGATATGTAAATCTATAGAAATTGTTGGGTAGCTTCCTAATTTCTTTGGAGTAATGTAAGGCATATTTGGGGGAAATGAGGAGCTAGTAATAATAGGTACAAGAAAGAAGTAAATGTCTTAAAACTGTATTGTGATTTCACAATGCTTTTTAATATGTTTAAACTATTGAAATTATTTGTCAATAAAAGTTCAAAAAACATTTAAATGTCTTATCAGAGGTGGAAAGGTCACAGCCACAAAAAGATATATATGTAGAACATGTCTTTTAGCCCCAGGATTCTAACGTGAGAGCCTCTGAGGACTCAGAGAGAACAAGAGAGACAGAGCTGTAATTGTCAAAAGTTGACGAGGAATAATGATGGCAGTAGACACAACTGAAACAGAATTCTGGGCAGTAATTCTATTGGTCCATGTAGAGAGGAAATTGTATACTTGCAGGCAGGAGCCTTGCTGGTGGATGATATATACAGGTGAAGTCATGTTTAATGAATTAAAAAAAAAACTTGAACTTAAGAGTTCTTGGTCCAAGGCTTATCGGCTCAGTGGAATGTCTTTCAACATATGAGAAGAGCTTATGGTTGTTGCAACACTGCCTGAGCAAATATAGACCAGGTCTTGGGAGCAGAACCCTAGAGATCTGTCTGAAGACACAGTTGAGCAGAGGCTCCTCTGACTGAAGAAGTCAATGCCTGCATCTGAATTTTAATCTACTATTTCTCTAGAAACCCCATAATCATAAGTATGGTCTCTTGAGTTTCTATATGAATATTGAAACAAAATGTTGACCTAGTTGAAAAGTGCCATGGGAGCAACAATTGATATCAGAAGTGGATATATATATATTTACATTTACATTTATATCTATATTTATATTTATTGAAGAGGGGAAGTATATTTGATCTTGACTACATAGAAGTTAATCTTGAACTTTTGATCTTGATTCTTTTCCCTCCTATGAATTTAATTGAGGTCACATATCCCTACAACTAATTTTTAAAAGGGTGAAATCAAGGTAGTTCCAAGTAGACAGAAATTCAATCAATTTCTAATTAGTAAACCTGTTCTACAAGTATATGTAAAGGAAGTGTCCAGATGGGAAGATGGTAGGCAAATTCTTAAATCTACATATGGGAATGAAAGAGAGAAGGATCCACAATAAAGGTAATGACACTACAGAATATAAATATTAAATTATTCTTACTTGTTTATTCTTTGAATTCTGTATGCTTCCTTTTCTTCTCTCTCTTCCCATTGCTGAATCTCAATTATATTGTTAAATATCCTCTATCAAATAGGTTTAATATATAGATATTCATTACACAAAATATATATCAAATGTGTAATACATGACCATACAGTAAATCTATAGATATGAGATGTACAGTGATATAACTGAGGATTCAGAAAAAGAAAAAAGGGAAGAAGAAAATGAAGCACACTTTTAGTATGATAATTTGTATTTAATTTGTTCCTGTCTTAAATGTTTGAAAGCTGAAAAAAATTATTGCAATTGTAAATTGCTCAATATAACCATTAAGGGATTAGAAAAAACACAAAAGGGAAAAAACAAGAAATCTAAAAGACTTAACACTGAAATTAAAAGGATAATAAAAATTACATATGATAAATAATAGAAATAATATTTTAAGTTACTATTTAAAATAGTAATATAAAATAAATATGAAAACAATGGAACAAAGTAAAGGTGTGATTAGATGCTAACTCATAGCACCTCTATGCGCAACAGAAGAAAGCAAAAAGAAATGCCTGGTCCTGTTCCATCCTCACAATAGTTTTTATGATTGAACCAATTGTTGCAACCACGGCATCAGTCCATATCACTCAGGATCTTTCTCTTTTTGCTGGTTCTGTACCCTGTGGCCCTAGTAGTGTAGTGGATTACATGTTTGGCTGCATGATAGTAGTACAAACACCTGTCAAAATTAGGGTGTTGAGTCAAGCTAGACCAGGGGATGTACACTGGAGTCAGAAACATGGGGACTTTAAGATAGATGATCCCATGGTACTAGTGGGGGGAGTGGTGATACTGGGAGGGTGGAGGGATGGTGGAGTAGAAAGAGGGAACTAATTTCAGGGATCTACATATAACCTCCTTTCTGGTGAAGTGACACACTGGACAGTGTACAATATGAAAAGATAATAACAATCTGCAAATTATTAGGGGTCACTCTTTCATGGGAAAGAGTGAGGGGGAGGGGAAATATGGGGAGCTGGAATCTAAAAAAAGAACTAGAGGAAAGGCGGAAAGAGGAGCTTATAGCAAGGGCTCAAGTTGAAAATATTTGGCAATGAATATAGCAACATGTGTATAAATATGCTTAATACAAATGATATATTGAATGTTATAAGAGCTATAAGAGCTTCCAATAGAATCTATATTTAAAAAAAAAGAGTGAACGGTTTGAGTCTAGGCTATCAATCAGGACAGAGATTGATGATGCCTCCTTGTGGGCGTGGCCTTCCCATGAGGATTCTGGTAATCTCTCTCTCTCTCTCTCTCTTAGTCTAGGTCAAAAATATTGAATTTATTTACTATTGCAAGCCATTCAAAGACTTGGTGAGCCTGGCAAGTGCCTCTCTCTTTGCTTCACCTTCTGGTAGATAAGCTTTGTGGAGCTAAGCAAACACATGAATGAGACGTGGTAGAAACCTGCACCAGCCCTATGGTGCTTCCATTGCCATTGAATCCATAAGACTGATTACCCGCAGAACTGTGTCTTCCTGCATTTTGTATCATTATATGTGGCTGCATGAGTCTGCAGAGAGATTTATGAACTAATATCAGATTTATATCTAATATCAGATTTATGGACTTGAACTGGACTGTCTCATAGTGAGGCCGACTATATTATCTTCTCTGTGTTTTGGCTACTCTAAGCAGGGATATCATCTTCATAGCTTGGTGGACCAGAATGTGTTCCAATCTGTCTTCCTCCCCCTTCACTTGCCCATGTGCTCTGATCAAAAATGTCCCTCTCCCTGAGCTGTAGCTGCACTGCTGTCCTCTGAACTAAATTCTTCTTGGGGGAGGGACAGCTGTTCATGAGGTTGGGATTGAGGCTAGCCCCTCAAGCCTTTCTACTGGTTCCCTGCTTCATGCTTGTATGTTCCATTCACATCTTGGAGCACCAGGCTATATTCCCTGTAGAGATATACCGTCCCTTTGGGTGGGTTAGTGCCTGGTTCCCCCACTACTCATTGCTTTTTAAAATTCCTTTTACTCCCTCCTTTTTAGTTGGCTACCATCTATATCCCCGGATTTGGTCTGGTCCCTTCCATAATACCTGGGCCGCACCCCAGGAATATTTGTATACAGTATTGTTTTCCCTATGCCTCTTTTGCATTTTTTAAGCTTAACTCAGTGAAAGCATGTTTTACTTGTCCCTATGTGCTTGGACTATTTCACTTAGCATAATTTCCTCTAGTTCTTCCCATGTGGCAATGTACTTCTTGCATTCGTCACTGCTTTATAGTGATTCATTATACTCCATTGTATATATGTACCACAGTGTTTTAATCCATTCATCTGTTGATGGAAATTCTGATTGTTTGCAACTCCTTGCAATTGTGAACTGTGCTACGATGAATGTTGTGGCACAGATGTATGGCTGTGGTTTATTTACTCCCTCATCCTTGTAGTTGGAATTTATTCCTTTCTTCCTTTGGTTTGATTTGTCTGCAATCTATCAATTCTGTTAATCCTTTCAATGAACCAATTTTTAGCTACATTAATTTTCCCATACTTTTCTTGCTTTCCCTCTCATGTTATCTCAGTTGTGATTTTTATTATATCTTTCCTCCAGTTATTAGTAAGATTGTTCTGTTGACTTTGCTCTAATTGGTATGTTTTGTGTCAGCATTTCAACCACAAGTCTCTCTTCCTTTTTCATGTGAGCATGTATTGTTATAAGCTTTCCTCTGATAAATGCTTTTGCTGTATCCAAAAGGTTTGGGTGCATTGTATTTTCATTCTCATTGGTTTGTTTGTAGAAATTTCCTGATTTCATCTCTGATCTGGGATAGTACCCACGCCTTTTGCAGAAAAGAATTAGTCATCCTCTTCTTGTTTGACCTTGTTTTCTTCATCATCCTTCTGTTTCTTTCCAGCTTTATAGCACAGTGGTCAGAGAGATATATCTGCATAATCTCTACGTACTTGAATCTACTCAGTTTTGACTTGTGTTCCAGCATGTAGTCATCCTTTGAGGATGTGCCATGTGGGCTTGAAAAGAACGTGAATTTTTAAAAATGTGATTTTTTTTTCATTTTGGTGTAAAGCTCTGAAAATATCTTAAAGTCAAGTTGTCCAATTGTGCTGTTTAAATCTGTAACACCTTTGATGAGTTTCTTTCCTTGGGAACTGTCAATTTCAGAGAGTTGTATTAAAGTCACCTACTATAATTGTTGAACTTGTGATTTCTTTCTTCATCTTTTCAAGTGTTTTATTTCTTAATTTTGCAGGTCTCTTTTTGGGCTCATATATACTTATCATGCTCACTGATTCTTGCTCTACTGTTCCCTTGAACATTATATTGTGCCCCTTATCTCTCCTTATGGCTTGTACCTTGAGAACAATCTTTTCAGAAATTAAGATTGCTAGCCCTGCTTTTTATGCATTGTCATTTGCTTTGTATATTTTTCTCCAGCCTTTAATTCTCAAACTGTTTTTGTCTGCAAGCTAGAGATTTGTTTCCTGTAAGCAGCAGATCAATGGGTTATGTTTTCTAAGTCAATCTGTTAACTTCTGACTTTTAATGCCTGAGTTCAGTCCATTGATATTCAGTGTTATTATATTCATCTGTGGAATCTGTGATGTCATTTTGTATCTTTTGTTTTGGGTGTTTTTCTATCCAACTATCTTATCAGTTTTTGTTGTGTGTGTGTGTGTGTGTGTGTGTGTGTGTGATTCATTCTTGTCTTCTTTCTATTATGGAACAAGTGCTATTTGGGGCCTAATTTCTCTTTGTCACCCTCTGGGTGATGGTTTCCTATGCGAAGGACTCTGTGTGCTTAGTGAGTGTCGATCTTCTGCACATATTGGATCAACATGGGTCTTTTATAGGGCTGGGTTTCTTTTTTTATATTCTCTGGGGTTTCTCTTGTCTGGAAATCCTCTTTTTCTTTTCCATCTATCTTAATAGATCATTTAACTGGGTGTAGCATTCTTAGTTGGAATTATTTTCCTTTGATTTTTGAAATATGTTACTCTATTCACTCCTTTTTCTTCATCTGTCTCTGATAGGTCTAAGCAAATTCTTAATTGGGTTGTTTTTGAAGTGACTATTTGTTTTTCCCTAGCTGCTCTTATGATATTCTCTTTTCCTCATAGCTGGATAATTTAACTGATATGTGTCTTGGTGATTTCTTCTTGGGATTCATTCTGACTGGTGTTCATTCATCCTCCTGAATGGTTGCATGATTTTCATTTATTAAGCTGGAGAAATTTTCTTCTAAGAAATCCCTCCCTATTTTCACTGTTGGCTTCTTTGTTGTGTCTTGTACTGGTAATCCAATTTTTCTAATATTGTTTCTCTTCATAGAATCAGACATGGCTCTCAGGTTTCCTTCAGCTTCTCTGATAGTCTTATTTGATCGTTTTTTCCCATTTGTTGAGTTCTTATTCTCTAAGTCACTAATGCGATTCTCTGCCTTCATAAGTATGTTCAGAAAGTCTGTTGATTTTCTACTTGATTTTATTACTGCATCCCTTTGGTGCATTGTCTTTATCTCCTCTATTATTTCATCCCCTTTCTGTATTGCTTCCCTTAAGTCCTGTATGATGCTAAGCAGCAATCTGAAAATTTCTTTCTGTGGCATGTGAATATCTGCTTCTTGTATGCAGATCAGTAGGTTCATGACTTCTTCCAAAATTGTCTTCTGTTTCTCCTGCTTTTTCGTTGAGGCTGCTGGGGTTTGTTGCTTTTTATGTGTTGTTTTAGTGGATCCTGTTTCCATCTTTCAGAGTAAAAGAACATTGAGCTCTCTCTTGGGGGAGTCATACAAGTGCTTCTATGAATTACACAGTAGCTGCACAGTGGGATCAGAATAGTGCTATATCTTCCTGTAGTTTGACTCTTACCCTAGCCAATCACTACTCTGTTACTTGGAATGTGAGTTTGATAGTCTTCTCATGAGATGCTGCTCAGGTGGTTTTGGGCCCCTAGGGTGGTGTTTCACTGGCTAATCTCTCAGCAAGTCATAGTGGTGTATCTCAATTTGCTTGGCACACCTTGGGTGGTGTGTGGTGTTTTGCTCTGCAACTGAACTGCTGCGGACAGCATGTAGATACACTCTTTTTTTGTAGAGCCCTGCAGATTGCAGGCAGAATTGCTCTAATTGGAAAGATCACTGTGAAGATTTGTTGAATTTTCCCACAGCATTATGGAGTACCACCAACAGAGAGAAAGATTTCCCCAGTCACTTGTAGAATTTTGTGGTTTAGGTCTGAGTTCTCCCACAATTAGAATGGGAGATTCCCCCAGTCACTTTGGGTATGGTGGAAGACAGGTGTGATATGCATGTAAGCCCAACAAGTTTGGTTGGAAGCTACCCCAATTGGGCCATCAGAGTTTCCCTATGCAAAGGGGAGTGGCATGGATGTGGGTAGTGGCTTGTGAAAGGAAAGAGTGGGAGAAGAGAACAAAAGAAATGAGAAAACAAAAACAAGAGCAAAAATATAAAACAGACTAACACACACAATGCAAAGACAAAACAAATGTAAAATAGTCACACAAAAAAAGAGAGAAAACTGCAATAAAAAATCAGAATTTGCTGAGATGGTTGCAGGAAAAAGAAGACATAGAAGAAGGGAAAAAAAGAAAAAGAAAAGGAAGAAGAAAAGATAAAATGATAGCTGGACCCTGTGCCATGCTATGTGCAGCACTGCTTTGTGCCATATGCAGCACTGTCTCAGGGGGCATTCTTGTCCTCTCCCCCCCTTTGGTGGACAGAGTTGCTCTCTGAAAAACGTAGTGGACTGGAGGCTAGCAGTGGCAGGTGGAAGGAAAGAGAGGGAGAAGAGACTGACAGAAAATAAGAGATAGCAGATAGAAAGAAACGAGAAAGAATTGGAAAAAAACATAACTGCTCCCAAAGATTGACTGTGATGGGAAATAGAGTAGAGAAGAAAAAAACAGAGAATAAAGTGATAGCAGACCCCTTGTCACCTGACAAGGTTAGAGGTGTTTAATTCCTGCCCCAATATAGCAAGTGGTTGTACCCTTTTATTACATGGTCCCAGTGGTGTAGGTGGAATTGCCCTAGTTGGTAAGATCAGAATAGAGATCAGACTGAGGTTTCCTCAGCAACATGAAGTGCTGTACAAAGGTGTCACAGCTGCCTTGTGTGAGAGTGTGGAACACTCTCATAAAGGGCAGACTTGAGTTCCTCCTGCTATTTTGGTTGAATTGCACTAGGCCACGGGTAGTGGCCCAAAGCCAGCAATAGTACATGAAAGGAAGAGTGAGAGAGGAGGGAAAAGAGAGATGGAGAAAAAAAACAAGAACAAAACTAAGCCCATTGAGACTGACTGCAGTGATAAAGACAGGAGGGAAAGAGAAGAAAAAGGGAAGAAAACGAGTGGTAAGTAAGGAGATAATTGAGGTTTGTTTCCCTGACCATGGTGCTGAAAGAGTTCCAACACTCCCTCAAGGTGGCGGGGTGGTGTGCCCACTTGGTGTAAGATCCCTCAGATGCTGGGTGGAATTACCACTGAAGACAAGATTACAGAAGAGTCCAGGCTATAGTTCCTACAGTGGTATTCACTACAGCAAAGGGCGGGAGTTGTTCTTGTCTATCCCATGTAAGACTCCAAGAGAGCCAGGATCTCCTATGCTGTGTGTAGGATCAATTGGAGCAGAACAGGACTTGTTATCCCATCTTGTGCCAGGACTGCTGATGCCCTTATCTATCTATCTATCTATCTATCTATCTATCTATCTATCTATCTATCTATCTATCATTTATCTATCATCAGCTATCTATCATTTATCTATTTATCTATCAGCTATCTATCTATGGCAGTCACTTAATCTAATGTCAATTTGAGGATTAAGAATGCAGTGGTGGATCTATCCTGTCATTCTGGAGAGAGCCAATGAGAACTCTGTGTGGATATGGCCTTCTCCTCTGAGAATTCTAGGAAATCTGGTACATCTTTCTTGGAAGCAGGAGACACCCTGTCACTTCTTTCGAGACAGTCTACTGACAAGACTGGCTCCTGGTGAGAGGAGAAGCCACATGAACACACCCTAATGCTACCAAACCTCTAAAGCCACAGAAAGACTCCTGACAGCACTGAGATGCTTACAACACCACTGGATACGAAGACTTTCTACTCACTGGGTTATGATTGTTTTGCATTTGACTTTATTGCATGTGTTTCATGCATCTGAAGAGGACTTTATAGATTGGTATCGGACATTTGAGTTAATATTAGACTTACAACCTTGGGCTTGACTGGGTTGGGATGCTTTCTTAATATACAATTACCCTTTGCATAAAACTTTATATATATATATATATATATATATATATATGTGTGTGTGTGTGTGTGTGTGTCTATGAATTTTTTCTCTAATGTGCACAGACTAACACACTATGCATCATCTATCTATTTTACCAAGTATAATGTCTTCCCAGGACTAGTCCTTGCTGATAATTCCTCTAGAATAATTTATTGAGACAGTATCAGCATCTTCAAGCTTTAACAACATTTTGATTATACTTCTTCCAAGAAAAATGTGTTTGCTCTTTTGGCAATTCATAGTAATTTGAATAGTTTTCTTCAAAATCATAATTATCATTCATCAATTCTATTTTCATCATTATTGACTAGCTTTCCACTGAATGTGAGGGGATTGAAAATGCCATCCATGGCTTGGGTAAGGACCATGCTTGTCCTCAAAGTGGTATCTTTGTTCTTTAATATTTTAGAGCAGTCATCTGCAGCAGAATTGCTCAAGGCGAACACCATTTGATTTCTTAACAGAAGCACAAAAGCCACCAGAGTACAGCAAACTGACAAATGTGTGAAGGAAGAAAGTATCAGACATACAAAATCAATCAAAAAATTCATTTTAATAACAACTATGAGGCTGAGCCCTGGTGGCATAGTGGTTGAGTGCAGGACTGCGGCCCACGAGCTTGGGTGTTCAAATCCAGCAGCGGCTCTCCAGGAGCAAGACTGGGTAGCTCCCATGACTACCAGAGGGCAGTGAGGCCCCCCAAAGAAACAAAACAAAAAGAACAAACAACTATGTTAAATTTAAAAGAATCCCTATTAAAAGGACATAGAGTGACAGAGAGATTTAAACAAGAACAATAAAAATACATGACCCATCTTTCTACATTGTTGTTTGGTGCATCTGGCTAGGTTCTGGGTCATAGTGACCCTATGCACAACAGAAAAAAACACTGCAAGTTCTTCAATCATCCTAAAAAATGCTGCTGCATTTGAGCCCATTGTTGCAGGCAATGGGCTATGTAGAAGAGGCTACAGAAATCTTTAGATAAAAAAGTTTTTAGAAAAAAAGTTAGCTATAATATCTTTGATATATAAGCAGACTCAAGTTTCTGTATAATTTAGTTTTGCATACATACACTTGATTTGTTTGCATTATAGTTCAATTTTAATACTGACAAAAAATTAGCTCTTCTCAACCATGGTTAAAACTGAATATATATATGTGTGTGTATATACATATATATGTATATATATGACACTACTCACAAATATGGTAGAGGCTACTTATATCTATAAAGCATCGAAAATATGAAGTAGTCCTGAAAATAAATGTCATCAATACAGAATCTTCTCATGTGTGTTTGATTTTCACTGCATCCAAAATTCCATCTTCCTTTTTTCTTTTTTATCAGCTGTCATCTAGTAACAAGGAGTATATTTGTGTAAGCTATGAAGGTTCTTTTTATGTTAATTCAGTAGATGATACTGTTTAGCTATTGTTCAATTAACCTAAATGGCATCAGTGTTCACTCTACCCCAATAGCATCATTGATAAGCCATATATAAGACTACAGCCAGATATAATAAAGTCTGCTAATGAAATTCCTTATCCAGTCAGGGAAGTTTGGACTTATCACTATCTCAAGCAAAGTCCAAAGTCCTTTAAAGAATAAATATAGCCTCAGACTCTGGCTCGTTACCCTGATTAGTTTACTCTCCGTGTCGTTCCTCTTCCTAAGTCATTGTTTTGCTACCTAGCATTCTTATATGAACCCCATTCTGTTCATTGACTACACAATGGCTATCTTCAGATTAACAAGCTAGACTCCACCCCTACATCTCAATCATGAAATTAACATAAACACATAACTGTAACAATTTGCTAGATGCTACTTCAGATGTTTTCACTATGACCAGGGCTCTCATATTTTTGAGAGGAGGACATTGTTAAATAAAGGGGGATTCCCTTTATTTATTCAAATTAGGGAGTGTTTTACTTGCCTCATATTGTGTTACTATGATAAATAGACAAGAGTGGGTAATTTTAAAGAACAGACCTTACATTTTATATAGTTCAGGAATATAGATATCACAACTAAGGAAGACGTTTTTCCTTATTTATTTCTGTTTCTAATATTTGCAATCAATCTTAGACATGCCTAAGATTATACATGCATCTGTTTCTAGCACGTGCTATTCTCTTACCCTGTGTGTGTTTCTGTATCTATTGTTATTATTTTATAGCTCAATCTCCTTAGCATAAAATAAACCTATCTCCACAAAGAGTTTGAATTTGAACACATATTCTGGGAACACAACCCAATTAATAATGATGAAAATTTGAATGGAGGCAGAACAATTCTCTTTCTACATTTGACATCATATCTGACCATTTATACTGTCATTATGTCACAGAAGTTTCGATGACCAAGGAAGTTCAGATAATCAGTCTTAAAAGATTGTGCTAAATAATTCTTTGTCTTTAAAACTAGAAGTCATGTGCCAGATGATAGGTTCTCAAAATCTGATCTGCAGCCTGGTGGCAGAGCTTGAATTTGTGTTTCCTGACTATAGTGAATAAAGACATTGTGAGTGTCTCAAAATTCATTGTAATTTTCTAAATTCAATTCATTCCTAGTCATACTTTTTTAATATTGGCCTTATACATAGTGGTCTATAAAGCATTTTCCTTTTTCTAAGAATTTATTTTAGTACATATTC
This sequence comes from Nesogale talazaci, assembly GCA_004026705.1. Taxonomy (NCBI): domain Eukaryota; kingdom Metazoa; phylum Chordata; class Mammalia; order Afrosoricida; family Tenrecidae; genus Nesogale; species Nesogale talazaci. The sequence continues at coordinate 19,100 of PVJH01023141.1, read as the reverse complement.
TAAAAGTAATTTAAAAAATAACTTCAACCATCATCTCCAACAATTAGAAAAAAATAACAAAAAGGTGACCAATATAAAATGTAAATAAAACTGGTTCTTCATTATGTGACATAAGAGAAGTAGGGTATTAGTTTATTTTACCATTGTGAAGAATTAGTGATAACTGCTCACAGTTGCTCTGACACCTGCATTGTTGACAAATCACCAGAAATGGATGGAAGGTTGTCATCCACAACCTTTCCATGACCAGAAGGATAGTGTCCACAACACTGCCTGTGCCACTATAACCTGTACCACATTCTGGTGTATAGCACCTCACCACCCCTAAATATTATGGTTCCCTTTAACAGTTACTCCATATCGCAGTGTCTGCACATTTTGGCAGATAGAGCTCCTTATAATTGACGCTGGGTGAAATACATAGTTGTTTTGTCCTCCATGATATAAATCATGTAGTGCCCAGCTTCACTGGCTCTGTGGTTTCTTCTTATTTCTTTACTCCCCTTTTTTCTTTTTGTGCTTTCCTCCCTCCCACTCCATCAGTCAAGAGCCAGCAAATTTCTACAGCAAACCCATGAACACCTATTGCTCCTGCTTCTGGAATCACTCCAGAACCACTGATTCTAAAGACAGTATATGAAGGCCCAAACCAACAAACCTTCTCCCAGGTGCTCTACACAGCCAGTGAGGAGACTCATGCCAGCGCTACTATGTGCTATAAAAGGCCCCAGTTCTAAGGAATTAGATAATTTTTAAAAAGATAAATCTATCAAGAGGACTAACTATCCACTTTCCCAATAAAAAGCTCCTCAAAATATGTAGCAAAACTTAACAGAAATTAGAAGCAAAATAGACCACCTTACAACAATAATAGAGCCTTTATATGGTATTTAAAATGAGAAACAAAAAAAATCTAGAAAGAAACCCTACAAAGAGATGATCTCAAAATATCAAAATATTGACTTGACTTCTCAAATTACAGTACTCTCTAACTAGAAATCAAGAGAAAGAAGATTAATAGAACAAAATAATATACATGAAAATTGAATTATACCCATCGTTAAAATTACTGAGTAATAGAAGGAATTTTTGAAAAATTTAATAAAAAATGAAAATGAGACAACAGAATACCACAATATTTGAGACACAGCAAAGCAATACTGAGCAAATAATTTATAGTAATAAAAGCACATCCAAAAGAAACATGACCAAAATCAAGAATTTCAACCATCATCTCCAACAATTAGAAAGGAATGACAAAAAGATCCTTAAAGTCACTGGAAGAAAAAATTAAATCCAAGCAAAAGTAAATGAAATAGAAAACAGTAGTAAAACAATTAAAATAATCAGAAGGATTAGAAAATGGTTCTTTGAAAAGATTAATGAAAATAACAGACTACTGACTTTTTAACAAAGAAAACAAAGGTATATACTAAAATCACATAAATAAGAAATTAAATAGCCATGACACACACACAGGAAATGAAAAATAAAAATGACAGCATAATAGAAAGAACAAATTAGAAAAACTTTGAAGAAATAAACAAATTTACAGCAACACAATACCTACCTAATGGAACTAAATTTGAAGTGGGAAGTTTGCAGACTCATGGCAAAGGAAATTGAATAGATCTTAACTCTATTTTGAATTCAGAGCAGAAGTTCAGACTTAAATAGCTTCACTATCTTATTTGAACAAACATTCAAAGAACAGCTGATAACATTTCTGTTAAAATTCTTCCAGAACATAAACAAGGATGGAATACTCCCAAACAATATGATGCAAGCATAAATTTGGTATCAAAATAAAGCAAAGCTTCAACTAAAAATAAATTTCTAGACCAATAGCCATCATAAACATAGACACAAAATTATGAAGAAAAGTTACAAAATATTTAAATTAAATTAAAAAAGAGAAAAGTTTACCAAATATAATGCAACAATGTATTTAAAAAAGCAAAAAATACATCATGATCACGCAGATATCATATCAAATATGCAAGGATAGTTCAACATTAGGAACAAAATCATCATATTGTACAAGACACATTTTATAATAGGAAAAGAAAAAACATGATCATATCATCAATTCAAAAATAGTTGTTTAAGAAATGCAATTCATATTTCTCATTTAAAAACTGAGCAAAATTGAAATACATGGTGAATTCTTCAATTCAATTAATTCCCAAGCCAATGTCTGACTTTATTTTAATAGATGCTGAAAATGTTACCGTGTTAAAGTTAACCAAACAAGAATGCCCTTTATTATCACTCCTATTTAGCATTTTATTGGAAATTCTAGTTAGATTAATACAAGACAAGAATAGGAAATAAACGGCAACCAATGTGAGAAAGAAGTAAACCTATAGCTACTGGAAACTAATATAATCCTATATGTAAAAGTTCAGCAAGAAAACTACGGAACAAAAAGAAAAATTCACCAAAGTGACAAGATTAACATATAAAAATCAGTCAAGCCCCCTGCACAAAAAAATTAAAGCTTTGAAAAGGAGATAGGAAAATAACAGAACCTGCAGTTACCACTGAAAGAATTCCTATTGTCGTTGTTGTTACTAGGTGCCATTCAGTCAGTTCCAACCCATAGTAACCCTATGCACAGCAGAATGAAGCTCTACGTGGTCCTGCACCATCTCGACAAGTGTTCCTATCCTTCAGTCCATTGTTTTAGCCTTGGTATCCATCTATCTTGTCCAGGAGCTTCCTCTCTATCACCGTCTCTCAACTTTATCAACTACTGGTCTCTCCTGACTAATATGTCCAAAGTAGGTGAGATGAAGGCCCACCCTCCTTTTCCTTCAAGGAATACTCTGTCTGTACTTCTTCCAAGACAAGCTTGTTTGTCCTTTACACAATCCAATATATTGAATATACTTCTCCAGCACCACACTTCACACAAAATTCTACTTCAGGGTTCTTTACCCAACATCCAACTTTCATATGCATATGAGATCATTGAAAATGGCATGGCTTGGGTCAGGGATACCGTAGTCCTCAAAGTAGCCTCCTTGATTTTCAACATTCTAAAAAGGTCTTATGCAGCAGATTTACCAATATAATGCTTCCTTTAATCTGGTACATAGGAATAAATCTAATGAGAGACATAAAAGGCCTAAACTAAGAAAACTTCAAATCACTACTACAACAAAACAAAAGTTAGCTGCATAATAATTGTTCATTTTTGTCAAGTCAGTTTCTACTCATAACAGTGTTGTACACAACAGAAGGAAACACTGTCCTGCACCATTCTTCGAGTTGTAGTTTGGGCCCACTGTTGCAGTCACGGTGTCACTCATTTCATGAAAAGGCCTTCCTTTTCTTCTCCACCCTCTAGTTTATCAAATGTGATGCTCATTTTCAGGAACCGGTCTCTCTTGATGGTACACTCATCAAAGAAACAGAAAATAAACATGTTGGCAAAGTTGTTGAGATCAGATTCATGGAACTCTAAATTAATGCAGCCGCTGTGGACAATGGCATGGAACGTCTCTAAATGTTGAAAAGGAAAAATACTATTTGAACCTTCACAAGATGGCTATCATCTACCAAACATTGAGGAATCACTTCAACAGAGAAATAAAAAAGGACAAAAACAAAACAAAAAATTGCTGGAGAGAATCAGGATGCTAGCAAAACAGGAGAACAACGCCAAAGCTAACTGGACCTATGTCCCTGTAGCCCAGAGTTTGTGAGAATGGGAAGAGCAAACAGGAAAATGAGTGTGGCTGGTTGCATGAAAGTTGGTGAACTCCAGGGGCTGCTACTGTTACTGGGAGACCCGGTGTGTACTCCTTCTGGAATCCATCTCCACTCCTTTGCCTTCTCTTTACTATTGATCAGTGACCCTGGTTACTCCTGAATACACTTCACACATACCTACAAAATGTCCCACCAACCCCTAGCATGGAGTTCCTCTCATCTGCTCCCACTTTCTGCTTCTCAGATTCAACCCCACCTCCACAGCAAGAGATACCCTCCCTCCACCTAACGCAAAGGATCACCCACCACACAGCAGAGACAGTCCATCCCCACTAGTGAATACTTCTGCCAGAACTCTAGGCCCTGACCCAAGAGGACTTCATAAAAGGAGGCATCTACCAGGCTTATGAATACCAATGTCTGACCCTACCCCTCTGTGCTCAATAGTGCCTAATAGCCCTGTCCCTGGATGCTGCTCCATCTGACACATGTTAGACCTGTTAGACCCATCCATCATGTCATACTTCCTGACTCTGAAACTGCCTTCTAGGTGAATGACCTGCCTGCGTACCATGCCACCCATCCCTGCCCCCATGCACGTGCCCTTCATCCATGCTATACCAGAATGTAAGGTACCAACACCATGCATGTGGAACACACACCCAGCAGTTCCCCTTCTGGCAAGTCCCTCCTGCTTGTTTCTTTATCCTCCTCTATTTCTTCACCCACTATCTCTTTTTCTTCACTCTCAGTTTTTTACCTGAAACATATTGTTACTAAACCCATTACTTTCTTATACCTTTTAAGATACTTTCCCAACTTTTTGAAAAAATCATTTAGTCCTTTATAAAAACTCCTATGTTTCTCCCAAGTTTTCCTTACTTTGCTCTCTAGTTTGCAAATTTGTTTTCTCAACTAGTGTTATTAATCTTTTACTGAATCTCTCAACAGAGTCAATTTCACCCACATGACTCAGTAATCCCGCTGCCATTGATAACTGTATCATGATACTGTGGAAACAGCAGAAAATTGCAGTACACATCAAACATCAAGAAAATGGACACAAGTAATAGAACAACATCCAAACCAAAAAGACTATTCTAAAGAAAGGGCTTTAGATGAAGAAGAAAAATAATTCAGCAGAATAGTGTTTAGATACCTTTGAGAGATTGAGGAAAGATTTGAAAAACTAGAAACCTTACAGCAAATAGAACATCATAAAAGGAAAAAAAATAAGGTAACAGAATTAGACAACCTGGTAAAAGAACTGAGTAATAGAATCGAAGAAAAGAAAAAATGAATTAGTGAGTTTGATGATAATTATTTAGAATAGAACCAATTGTAGAAAGAGTCGAGAAAAGAAAGCAAAGGATTTTGAAGAAAGTCTACAAATGATGTGTCACTCTACCAAAAAGAACAACAATTTCATTGAGATCCCAGAGTAAGAAGCAATAACATCTACAAAGGACACAGTATGAAAAAAATCATGGAAGGAAAAAAATAACATATGAGAGAAAAAATCTGTTAAAGAAGCTAAAAGAACACAAACAAATTAGGCTCAGAAAGAAAAATATTGTGAAATATTTTAGTCAAAATTTTCAATACTAAGAAAAAGAGAGAATCCTGAGACTAGTTAAGGGAAAAAGGAAAAGTCACTTACAAAAGAAAATCAATAAAAATAATTTCTTAGGGCTGAACCCCGGTGGCGTAGTGGTTGTGCATGGGACTGCGGCCCACTGGGATGGAGGTTCAATTCTAGCTCCACAGGAGCAAAGGCTGGGCCCCTTACCCCACCATCAAAGGGCAGTGTCACCAATATATAAATAAATAAATAAATAAATAATTTCTTAGCAGAATGCATTCAGGCAAAAAGACAGTGGAGTGAATATATATATATGTCCTGGACAAACAACAAAATTACCAATCAAGAAGCTTTATATCCAGCAAAACTATCCCTCAAATATGAGGGAAAAATAAGGGTATTTCCAGAAAAGGAAAAATTAGAGTTTGCAAAAACATCAGCAAGCCATCAGTACAAAAAATACTAATAGGAATATGTTGAACAGAAAATCAACAATAGCATCAGAAAAACCTGAGAGCAACATTCAGGTCAACAAGACTCAGAAAATAATAAGATGAAAACAGTATATGAAACAACACACATATAGAAGAAAAACAAGCAATCTACAAAACCATAAAAAGAACAAACAGAAAAATGGGAGGAACAAACCTGTATCTATCAATAATGATACTGGGTATCAATGGATCAAATCACAGGTCAAAATACAAAAAATAGCCAATTGGATTAGAAAATAAAGCCAATCAAAGTGATGCCTCCAAGAGACACACCCGAAACACACCTAGAGAAAGACTAAAAATCAGAGGATGGCGAAAATGCAATTATGGTGATAGCAACCAGCTAGAAGTTGGAGTGGCAAGAGTAGCCTAAGATAAAATAGACTTGAAGATAAAAACTCCATGAATGTGGAGGGGGGAAGGAGGAGGGAGGGAGGATACTAAATATGGATTAAAGTGACAATGAAACAAGAAATCTCACAGCAGTAAAGAGAAATAATATGGAGATAATAGTAAGTGACTTCAATACTCCACTCTTGTGGAAAGTAAGATCATATGGAAAGAAATTCAATAAAGAAACAGCAGAACTAAACAACACAGTCAATAAAATCAACTTTTTAGACAATGTAAAATGCACTCCACCCAACTAAAAAGAGTATACATTTTTCTCTAATACACATGGTACTTTTCTAGAATTGATCACAGGTTAAGTCACAAAGTAAATAAGTAAAGTTTAAAACATTGAGACACTATGATTCATTATTTTAAATACAATGCTACAAAATTGAAAATGAACAATACAGAAAACAAGGGCTAAAATCAAATTCATGGATACTGAACAACACACTACTTAACAATGTTAATAGATCAAATAAGGAATTAAAATTTAAAATTCCTTGAAAAAATTAGGAAGGAAAGCAAAAGACAAAAATTTTAGGAACACAGCAAAAACAGTTATCAGAGGACAATTTATAGCAATCAGTGTATGCCTTAAAAAAGAGGAGAAAATCGATAGCAATAACAGCAAAACATCTTCAATAACTTAAACAATAGCAACAAAATAAATACCAATCCACAAAAGAAATAGATTGTAAGAACATAAATATATCCAGTGGAAAATAAGAAAATAATGGGAACACTCAACAAGACCAGAAATTTATTCTCTGAAAGAATAAAAATGGACAGATCACAGACAAATTTTACAACAGAAAAGAAAGAGAAGATGAAAATATCTAGAATTAGATCTGAAAAACTTGACATCGCTACAGAATCAAAGAAAATAGCAATCTACTATGAAAGACTATACTAAACATATTTGAAGACTTAGAATATATGCATAAATTCCTGTTAGCACAGGCCTGGAAAACCTTAACAGACTCATAATAAAAGAAGAAGTAGAACAGGTCATTAAAAATTCCCTACAGAAAAATTCAGGGCCAGATTGTTTCAGAGTGAAATTATACCAAGTAAGCAATGATCAAAAGAGGAGGCTTTCATCTCTCATACAAAGTTGTTTTCTAGGAAACCCACAGGTGTTTTTCTATCCTGTCCTATAGGGTGACCATGAGTTTAATTAAATTGACTCTATGGCTGCAGATATTCAGTGAAGAGCTAACACCAATTCTACAGAGAGGATTCCAGAATATAGAAAAGAATAAGTTCTGTGTTACTCCAGGTAGACTGAAGAAAACATTTCATGGACACGCATATGTATATAAGAAAGAGGTTTATATACAAGAAATATTGAACATTAAGAAAACATCTCAGCCCAGTCCAGTCCAAGGTCATAAGTCCTATATTAGCTCATATGTCCCCTATCAATCTCTAAGTCCTTTTCAGACTCACGAATTACATGTGATGACACTGGGGCAATCACAGACCAATGGGTACAGAGTCATATCTAATGGCGGTAGAAACATTGCTGCTCTGGCAGGGGTTGTCCCATGGCTCTTCCAGTTAAAAGGGCTCAGGGTCTATTTGCATGCTATGGTGTCTTGTCAGCTCAATGTCTCCCAGGAGAGAGCAAGTGTCTCCTGCTTCCAAGAAGTACCAGATTTCCCAGAATTCTCAGAGAAAAAAGCCATGCCTAGACAAAGATCTCATTGGCTCTCTACAGATTGACAGGCTAGACTCCACCCCTACATTCTTAATCCTCAAACTGATGTCAGATTAGGTGACTGCCACGTTTTCAAGCCCATTTTATGAACTAAGTTACACCTTGATACCCCAACCAAGCAAAATACTACAAGATTAGAAAACCGCAAAATAGTACCATTTATGAACATATGAACATAGTGATTAAAATTATCAAAAAAATACTGGGTGACAGAATCTAATACTATATCAAATATATATATCAAATATATATATATATAAAATGATCAATTAACATTCATACCAGGTATACAAGGCTGGTTCAACATCAAGAGAAAAAATCAACCATCATATAAACCAAACAGAAAACAAGAACCACACAGAAAAGAATCTGACAATATCAAAAACCTATTCCTAATAAAATCACACAAGAAAATAGGAATATGAGAAAAATCTGTTCACACAATAAAGGCCTTATACAGAAGGCCATTGGCTAGCATCTCACTCAAAGGTGAAATAATCTGTCCTATGCTCAGGTAACAACAGATAAGGGTGCACCCTATCACCATTCTTATTCAACATTCACAGGAAGTCTTAGCTAAAACTATTAGACAACAGAAATAAATCAAAGGAATACCACTAAAAAAGGAGTAAAATTCTGACTCTTCACAGATATGATTTTATATATAAAAATCCCAAAACCTCCACAAAAAGAGTGCTGAAAGCAATAGAAAGATTCATCAATGTGGGAGGATACAAAATTAAGAAGCAAAAATCAGTCAGATTCTTCTATACAAAGAAATCTCTAAAAAAGAAATCAAGAAAAAAATACTCTTTGCAACTGCCAGAAAGAAGACATTACAGTTATGCATAAATGTAATCAGAGAAACAAAAAGAAATCTGTACAAAAAATACAGAGCACTATTCCAGAACCCAAAATAGATCCATAAAGTAGAACAAGTGCACCACATTTTTGCATAGGAAGACTTTTTGATGCATGCCAGTGGAATCAACTCTGACTCACAGCAACCGAATGAAACATTGCCCAGTTCCACACCATCCCCAAAATTGTCCTCCTGTTTGAACCCACTGTTAAAGCCATACTTTTATTTTGCTGCCCCTCTACTTTACTAAGCATGTTGTCCATCTCTAGGGATTGGTGTCCTGACAACATGTCCAAAGCATGTGAGGAAAAGTTTTCCCATCTTTGCTTGGATGTAACCCAGCTACTAACTTCAAAAGAGGCAAGAGATCCAGGATAAGCAAGGAAATCCGTTAAAAAATGAATTAATAAATTTTAAAAAAGAATAAAGGTTTTATTATACCTGACATCACAATCTGTTACACCACCAAAACAGGCTGATGCTACCACAGTGATAGGTACATAGATCAACTGAGTAGATGTGCCAAAAATAAAAGCACCCATATAGGCAACTGTCTTCAAAAAAAGTCCTGCAAATAGATGTCTCTGACAAATAGTGTTGACAAAACTGGATTTTCATCTTAAGAAGAATGAAATAGAAATCATACCTCACCCCATGTATCCAAATCAATACAAAGACCTAAATGAAATCCAAGAGCTGCAAAGATCATATGGGAAAACAAGGCCAACCTTTAAACCCTATTGCAGAGAACACAAAAATAGATGAATAAAACCCCCTGAAAATAGAACACTAATGTGGATTGAAAGGCTTCATCAAAAGAGTAAAATAAGAGCCAAAGGACTATGAGAAATTTTCTGCAATCATTCAGTGGACAAAGGACTAATATCTAAGATTTGTACAAAATTCTAAAAACCTCAATAAGAAAAAACAAATAATCAAATTAAAAAATCATCAAAAATATGCTGATGATCATTAAGCAATCTTGTATATGTTATTTAAAACTAAAATATAACCAGTAACCCCCTCCAAAACAAACAAAAAATAAAACAAAAATATAACTGTAACCAACCATGACAGATCATTAAATAAACTTAAAAAACAAAACACAACAAATGCTACAAAGATTAGAATTCTCATTCACTACTGGTAGGCCTGGACCTCTGTGGAAAGGGTTATGGTGATACTTCAAACAAAGAGGAATAGAAATTTTATATGATCTAGAAATCTTTTCCCTAAAGCTATGTTCAAGTAAGAAACACAGCTTGAACAGATATATGCACTATCGTGTTCATCGCAGAACTCTTCAAAATAGCAAGAAATTCCTAACAACACAAAAACCTATCATTAGACAATTTTACAAACAAACTTTGGTATATATACATATACACTTCATCAATAAAGAATACTGATCAAACCACAAAGCACCTCAAGACATGGATGGATCAGTAGATAAGTATGTGGAGCAAATTTAGTTAAACTCAAATGGATAAGCATTGCATCAGACCATTACTATAAGGGTTAACACCAAAACAAAGAAACTTTCTCTTCTCAGTTCAAATATATGGTAATTCATCTCCCAAGCAATGCTATAGTGTATTTGTCTAACCCTTATAATTCATATTTCACTCTGGTAGAGGAGAGTCTTCCCGCAACCCCTGCTCAACTGATTTTTTTTCAATTTATTTAGTGTAGACTGAGAGGGCCAAATAGTTCCTGTTAAACATTATTGTCCCAAGGCAACCCAAATTAAATAGACATTCCTAAAATTATGTTCAGTGAACTTCAATGGAAATGTAGAAATGGAAATGGAAATGTCCTATAGAAGGTGATTTCAATTCTATCAGTGGGTAAACCAGAGAGAAACAGGCTACCCACTGGAAAAACATTAAACATTAGTTGCATAAACCAAATGGAAGAATCTATGTCGTAGGTGGATAATCATGCATTTCTGACCAAATTTCTGCACTTTATGGCCCAGGTAGTTCCATAGACTACTTAGACTTTGGCTTTTTTAAAAATTATAAGTCACTCTTTATAGATCACATTAGAAGGATTTGACATGGAGACCCATTTACATGATGCAGATATAACCTTAAATCTATCTATTGCAGATTAAAGAAACTGAAAATTTCCTTTGAACTTAAAGCTGAAACACCCCAGGATGAGAAGAAGTGGATAACTGTTTTCCAAATGTAATGGTCTTGGAAATCATTCAATTTTGATTCAAATCTCCTGTTTTCAACGTTGTCCAATGATTTACAACCTAAGACACATATATGCTTTAACTTTCATTGCTTTAATTTTCCCCTATAAGTCTTAGATCTGTAGTCCTACATTTTAAATGAGCATTATGACAATATTTGCCTTATGCAAAACCCTGTTTGTTTCTTTAAGTGATGTTTAGTCACAAAACATTTTGATCTGTATATGTGAATAGTTCTTATATTTTAGTTGAATAAATTTCACACATTTTTATATTCTCCCTAGTATTTTAAAGTGCATACCATTTATGCAGTCATTTATGTGAAATTTTATATCAGGCTAAAGTACTTTGTATTTCAGTACTTTGGGAAATGCCAAGGCTCCCCCATACTATCTATATTATTTCTCAGGAAACTGATAATGCACTTCTAAAGTGAGCCAAGGTTATACAAACTTCAGATATACAAATGAATTTTGAGCTCACATTTAATCTAAAACCCTGATTTAAGATCAAATAGATCTTGTGATCTGTGTCTGCTTGATACTTTCCTTCATGAAGTGATAACTGAAGATATGGGGATTATATTAAAGTCTAGTGAAGAAAGCAGATGGTGCCTGGCTATTAGAAATAATAATGCCTAAGGTCTTAAAAACTTGTCCTAAAACAACAAACCATCTTGGTGAAGTATTAACTAAGTCCACATGGAAGAAACTCACCAGTCATGTGATCTAAGATTTGTAAAAATAAAACCCATGACCATATGTGGTAATCATATAAACCCTCAAGTTCAATGCATCCAGTTTGCAGACAGTTGTGTATGACTGTGGAAACCTCAAACTCATTTGCAAAATCCCTATGTAGGCTAACTACATATTGAACTTCCTATGATCTTTGTCTACATGTAGTTTTGTCCTCAAAGAGTACATTGGAAATGGATAACTGCAGATATATTAATCTAGCTAAATGTGTGCTTATCCATGTGATTATCTCTTTTTTGCTCATTTGATTTCTTTGATCTGTAAATTAATATTTTATTATCTATAAGTTAAACTCATAAATGGAAAGCTATTTCTTTAATTTTTTGCCCCTTTCCTCTCCTTCTGGGACTCTTATGTTGCTTCATATGTCTCTAAAATGATTTTTTCTCTAAGCTCAAATTAAATAATCATATAAGTATACCATTATTATGCACATGCAAAACCTGGACATAGACCATTACACACTCATTTGTCCAGAACTGTCCCTGGAAAAGGATGTCATGCTGGATAAATGAGAATGTCAGCAGAAAAGAGAAAGACCCTCAAGGAAATGGCTGCATTTTTGCAATGGGTGCAACAGTAGACTAAACTATTAGAACAATCGTGAGGATGACAACGTACGGGTCATATTTCATACACAGGGCTACAGTGATTGGGAAGGATTAATTGGCACCTAGCAACATCATGGTGTATGAACACTCATGTCTTTGTTCACATTTTTGCCTTTATTTTTAATCTAGTTTCCAAAGGATCCCGACATTTTAAAGAAGACTTAGTGGTTAATGAAAATTCTAGCCAGATGGCTTAGTGGCATACAGATTGGGCTGATAACCACAGGTCAGCATTTCAAAAGCACTAGCAACTCTTCCAGATGAAGATGAGGCTTTCTGCTCTCATGAAGACTTAGTCTCAGAAACTCAGAGGGACACTTTATCCTGTCTTTTCAGGTCACTATGAATCGCAATCAACTCAATACAGTAAGCAGTTTTTTAGGTTTTCACTCCCTGGTGGAGAGTGGATTCAAAATTCAGGAAAACCTCAAGTCTGCCTAAAATTTGACTTCCAGTCTGGCCCACATTGGTCTTCACTTGAACATGAACACAATGTTTCAGTTAGCTAGGAAACAATGAAAAGATGATCAGATTCTCATGTAAAAAGCTCATTTGTAGATTTCGATATATAATATATTTATGGCTTATTTGCATCTCCAAAACTGTGGGCTGTGGCACATATATCTACTATATGTTTCTTAAGTTTGCTAACAATGCCCCCAGGATTGTGAACCCCTGTGGCAGCCTGACTACCGCTTTTCAACTGTACCTTAACTAAATTTACACTTACATGCACTGGGAAAATGGGATCAGAGAACCATAGACAAGTAGAATATAGTCCTTTGTCATACTTAGATTCCAAAATAATTTCATAAATAAAGTCTTCCAATTGATTTAATTTTACTTTTGCCTTTAGATAACTTTTAATGCCTAGATGTAGTTGTTTTTGTAATGTCCCCAGTTTTCTGCTTACTTTTGGAAAGAGAATCTTAATGGATCTTTTCATGCTGCTATCAACTAGATAGTGAATTTTCAGAAAGTGTATGTTAGTAGGTTAATTTAATACCAGGAAAAATAGTTTTCATAATATTCATCATATATCACAATGGGTATATGATTATAAATTGTTCAAAATTATAGAGCACTTTTATGTATCATAAGTTGCCTGGTTGGTGTTGGGTGTTAACATGGCTGAGTCATGAATCTTAATGGTTTGAAAGTTATGATGTCATCCCTTATGAAGAGATCTAATATAATGAATCATTCCTGTGAACAGATCTACTGTGAAGAGACAATCCATTAAAAAGGAGTTTTCTTGACAGTGTAACTGAGGGGGCAGAGAGTGTGCTTCTAACATATATATTAATTTCTAGCAACATTATCCTGGACCTGGATTCTATATATGACTCTTTGTTCTACAATTCTTTGAACTTGAGCCAGAACTTGAGCCTAGATTGCCTGGCAATCTAGGGGGCATATAAAACCATCGTGAATTTGGCAACCCCTGAAGCTAATAGGATCAGAAGAAAATTCCAATCCAACATCAGGCTCAGGTAATTTGAATTTGATAGTGTCTAAAACTACGTGAGACACTTTTTGTTCCTACTGGAATATATGCTTACTTTGAATAAGGATTTGTCTTTTGGCCCACAAAATTTGCACCACAATTTCTATTCATGGAGCTACAGAAATGGACATGGTACCACTCATATTGGCTGAGATTATAGTCTTGCAAAATCATTTTTTCCACATTGTGATTCTTCTCATAGTGGGTCTGAAGATCTAAAGTATAAATGGAAGAATACTTCCACTTAAATATACATAGAATGCTCTTTCCATTGAACTGTAACTTAATAAAGCCACCTAACACTTTGGGATCCTCACACATCCTGACAATGGACAAGGAAGGGAATATTAGCTGCTGTGACTTATCTTGATTATCAAGGAGAAGTAAAATTGATACTGCATAGTGGAAATAAAGAAAAGTATTTTGGGAACCTAGTATGTTACTCAAGATGTTTCAAAAAGAGAGACGTTTCTTAAGCCTACCATGCGCTGAGATAAAAGTGAAGAGAAAACTAAATCAATTCAGTTCTAACATGATTACTAGTGACCCTAAACCTTCAGGCATGAAGATCTGGATCACCCCACCAGGCAAGCAACTACAACTAGCTGAGTTTTTCACTAAAACAAAGGACAAATGGAATGGATGATGGAAGAGAGAGATTTTGATACTAATCACCACATGACGATCCTTGCAGAAAGGAGGAGTGCAAATTGTTATGATTATTTCTTTCTTCTATGGGTGTATAGAATATTTTTACTTCCTTGACAAACAAAATATAACAATTAAGATGGACTAATGTGTTTTGGGTTGTATGTATATTAGTTGTATCATTTTAAGTGAGACTAGGACTGTGTCCAATAGTGTTTAGAGAAACAAAACCAGGACACTAGTAATTCTCTTTATATATTTATATAGACAGAAGGATAGATAAGATAAGAAATAGACAGTTAACTAATCTATAAAGCAGTACAAATGGCTTTGTGCAACTCATTTACATGAGACAACTAGTAGACCTGCAGTCCTTGGAGATTTGAGGGCCGCCTAGTAGTCCTTTGTAGAGCAAATTCAGGCTATCCGGCCACAGGCAGCAAACAGAAAAGCAGGTCACCAACAGTCAGATAGATGACAGAGGCCAACAGTCTCCAGCTCAAGAGATGTATATTTCAGGAGCATGACTAAGCAGGACTTGAAGGACCCTCAACTCACAGCTACACAGTCCATGATTAGGTGTCCAACAGGTAGTGTTGTGTGGAGGTCAAGTCACAGGATGAAACTGGCTATTGCAAAGATCCAAGAGTAAGAAAGAAAGTGTGGGACTCGCTTAGCCCTTCCTATCTCCACCCTTCAGTTTATCCCATGTGTTCATTGGCTGTGTTGTTACAACAGACCTACCTATCTTCTGTGGCCATGTTGGCACAACAAACTTACCCATCACAATCCACCCCTTGCAACTGTACACAAATCTTTATCCATATAAAATATCCAAACAACAATGAAATCAAAATTATACTTAACATCAAATATCTATCATACATATAAATGAGAATGCACTGAGTCCAATTGTATCTGATATATCATACATGAACAAAGAAAAGATATTCAATAAGCTCATATACAGAAAATATATGGACAATCACAAACCTCGCTTTTGCAATTGATCATGTGGTCGTAACTGGTAGGTAGAACTACTTTCTTCTACTATCCATTCTGTATTACCTTTGCCCTTAATAATCACCTCAACTGGTTGTGTTTTTTAGCCTGGTGGGGTGCAGACCTTCATTCCTTGGGGTCTAGGTCATTATGGGTTTGCTGTCATGATGGGTTTGCTGTAATTTACCATTTACTTTTATCACAGGGCATGGTAGCACTAAGAGTCGGCCTATGGGATCTCCTAGATTCCAGACATATTCTTTACCCCCATTATTTAACACTAGTCCAGTTTCTTCATGGTAATCTGGGTCAATCACACTACTCAGCACAATAACATCCTTCCTGATCTGATGATCCAAAGGCACGAGATGCCCAAAGTGGCCAGGGGGCATTCTCAGCTGCCAGTTCAGAGGTATCCATGCTGTGTTTCCAGGTGGGAGAGTTCCTTCCTTCGGGACCAGGACCTCCAGGCCCAAATCACATAGGGTTGCTGGAAAAGGAAGCAAAAGTGCTGCAAGTGGGTCACTAGGAGTAATAGTGAGTCGTGCCATTCCAGTTTCCACCCCTTCATTCCTGGACCCATGAATCCTGGCTATTGGAGATACAACACCATATACTGGCTGCTAGTTTAAAGCATATACAGCTTCCTGAAGAAAACTGCCCCAGCCCCTCAAATTGTTGCCACGTAATTTGCACCACAGTTGTGTCTTCAGGAACTCATTCCATCATTCTATCAAACCAGTTGCTTCAGGATGATGAGGAACATGATATGACCAGTGGATTCCATGGGCATGAACCCATTGTTGCACTGAATTTGCTATAAAAAGAGTTCCTTGATCTGAAGCAATTCTATGTGGGATGTCATGCCAGTGGATGAGGCATTCTGTAAGTCCACAAATGGTGGTTTGGGGAGAAGCATTGCATGCAGGGAAGGCAAATTGATATCCAGAATAGGTGTCTATTCCAGTCAGAACAAAACACTGTCCCCTCCATGGATGGGAGTGGTCCTATATAATCAACTTGCACCAACTTGCCAGTTGATCTCCCTGAGGAATAGTTCCATACCTTGGACTTAACATTGGTTTCTGCTGCTGACAAATAGGGCACTCAGCAGTGGCTGTGGCCAAGTCAGCCTTGGTGAGTGGAAGTCCATGTTGCTGTGTCTATGCATAACCTCTATCACTGCCACCATGTCCAGTTTGTTCATGTGCCCATTGGGCGATAACAGGAGTGGCAGAGGAAGGAGAAGGGTCAGTCTTCACAGTGCATGTCGTCTTATCTACTTGATTGTTAAAGCCTTCCTCTTCAGAGGTAACCCTTTAGTGAGCATTCACATGAGACAGGATTACCTTTGCTTTTTGGGCTCATTCAGAGAGATCCATCCATATACCTCTTCCCCACGCCTCCTTGTCACAACTCTTCCAATCATGTTCCTTCAAAGTCCCTGAAAATCCAGCCAAACCATTAGCCACAGTCCATGAATCAGTATATAATCTCACATCTTGGCCATTTTTTCTTATAGGCAAACTGAAGAGCCAGGTGCACTGCGCATAGTTCTGCCCATTGGGATGATTTTCCTTCACAACTGCCTTTTAGGGAGATTCCAGAAAGGGGCTGTAGTGCTGCTGCTGTCCACTTATGAGTGGCACCTGCATATTGTGCAGAACCATCTATGAACCAAGCATGACTTTTCTGCTCTTCAGTTAAATTATCATAAAGAACTCCCCAGAAGATCATAGGTGCAGACTGAGAGAGAGAAGATAATGTGACTGGAGTGGGACAGTGGGCATTTGAGCCACTTCATGCAGCTTACTTGTACCTTCAGATTCTACTCTGGCCCTAACTCCTATGTACCACTTCCATTTAACAATGGAGTGTTGCTGCAAACATCCAACTTTATGACTCTGTGGGTCAGACAATATCCAGTTCATGATGGGTAGTTCAGGTCTCATGGTGACTTGGTGGCCCATGGTGAGGCGTTCAGTCTCCACCATGGCCCAGTAACAGGCAAACAGCTCTTTTTCAAAGGGGGAGTAGTTGTCTGCAGAGGATGACATAACTTTACTCCAAAATCTCAATGGTCTAGGCTGTGATTCATCAATAGAGGTCAGTCAAAGACTCCACACTGCATCTTTATCAACAACCGACACCTCTAGCACCATTTGGTCAGCTGGATCATATGGTCCCAGTGGAAAAGCAGCTTGTACGGCAGCCTAAACCTGTTGCAGAGCCTTTTCTTGTTCCAGGCCCCACTCAAAATGGGAGGCCTTTCATTTCACTTGATAAATAGGTCAAAGGAGAACACCCAAGTGAGGGATATGTAGCCTCCAAAATCCAAAAAGGCCCACTAGGCATTGTGTCTCCTGCTCCGTTGTTGGGGAAGCCAGATGCAATAGATTATTCTTCACTTTAGTAGGAATATCCTGACATGCTCCACACCACTGGACCCTTAGAAATTTTACCAAGGTGGAAGGTGCTTGAATATTAATTGGGTTAATTTTGCAATCACTTTTACGCAGATGCTGTACTAATGAATCTAAAGTCTTTGATGCATACTCTTTAGTGGGTCCAATCAGCATAATGTCATCAATATAATGGACTAGAGAAACATCTTGTGGAACAAACAAGCAATTGAGGTCCTTCTCGACTAAATTATGGCATAGGGCGGAAGAGTTGATGTACCTCTGAGGAAGAGTTGTGAAAGTATACTGTGGCTCCTGCCAGCTGAAGGCAAAATGCTTTTGGTGATCCTTTGAGATTGGTATTGAGACGAAGGCATTAGTCAGATCAATATCTGCATACCAAGTACCAGGAGAAGTATTAATTTGATTAAACAATGAGACCACATCTGGAACTGCAGTAGCAATTGGAATCACCACATGGTTAAGCTTATGATAACCCACTGTTATTCTCCAGGATCCGTCTGTCTTATTTGCAGGCCAAATGGGTGAGTTAAATGGAGATGTGGTAGGAATCCCCACCCCTGCATCTTTCAAGTCTTTGATGTTGGCACTGATCTCTGCAATCCCTCCAGGAATGTGGTATTGCTTTTGGTTTACTATTTTCCTAGGCAATGGCAATTTTCATGTGTCCATTTGGCCTTTCCCACTATGATAGTCCTTATTCCACATTTCAGGGATCCAATATGGGGGTTCTGTCAGTTACTAAGTATGTCGATTCCAATGACGCATTCTGGAACTGAGAAAATCATCACACGATGGGTTCGGGGACCTACCGGACCCACAGTGAAGAATACCTGAGCTAAAACTCCATTAATAACTTGACCTCCGTAAGCCCCCACTTTGACTGGGGAACTTTCAATCCACTTTTGAGGCCCCTGGAATTAGTGTCAGTTCAGAGCCAGTGTCCAGTAATCCCCAGAAAGTTTGATTATTTCCTTTACCCCAATGAACAGTCACTCTTGGGAAAGGCCGCAGATCCCTCTGGGGAAGGCTAGAAGAAAGACTAGTAGCATAAACCTTCGGTGATGCAGCAGGGTCCTCCTTCCAAGAGACCCGGCTTTCCCCCTCATTCAATGGGTTGTGGGTCTGTAAACTGTCCCAGGTCTGGGAATTGGTTGAGTGATCGTAACTGGTTATC
>PVJH01023140.1:0-35304 GCA_004026705.1 Nesogale talazaci | reverse complement strand
GATAAGGGCTTTCTCTCTCTTATGTTAGTGAATTCAACTGGAGGAGGGTGGGTGCCAAGCCTAATTTTTTTTCTGAGTGATAGCTTGTGAAAAGGGCAGAATATATGCACACACGTACACAAGAGGAGATGGACACCCCGAATTGCCACCAGCTACTAGAAGCTGAGCGAGTCATAAAATGACCTTCCTGTGGGGCTGAGCATCTGGACGTCTAGCTTCTCAGACAAGAGATTTCTGTTCTTTAAAGAAACCCACTGTGATACCTTTTCTGTCGTTGTTGTTCCCTTGCCCTAGCAAGTGAAGACAATTGCCTCCCTTAGAACACATCAGGTATTTTTGTTTGTTCTATTTTTTTCTTATTCTTCTTAATGGTAGCAGGCCCATTCCTCCTTCTCTTCTGTTCACTTCCCTTCATGCATCCCTCCATTCTGGTTAGTTTTTGTTTTGTTTTGCCTTGTTTTACGACTTGTGGCAGAGACGATATTGTTCCTATTGACACAGGGAAGAGCTGAGAGGTTATTGCCAGCTGCAAAGTTAAGCAGCAGCTGAGCTGGGGCCGAGATCCAGGAGTCTTGATGACTTGGAGCAGACAGCAGGAGTTAGTGGGGGTGAAAAGAAACCTCTTACTCCTTGCACACTTGCATATTTTCCCTGGCGACCTTTCTTGCCTTGAGAAGGTTACCCTTTGATCCTTTCTGAGTCCTTATTACATGTCCTCTGTAAACCCTGCCCTTGTTAATGTACAATCTAGCCGTCTCTCTTCTATCTTGTTTCATGGGGTTTAAATTGGAAAGCACTATTTTTAGTCATGTTTTTAGGGTGTAGTTATGTTATTGTGCTTTAGCTCAGCAACTGTAAGATGTAAACTCAAGGTCCTAACGGCGGTCCTGTGTTAAACTCCCCCCACATGCTAGTCTCAAGAGCAAATGGGTTCTTTGAATATGCAAGCATGTTCCACTAGCTGAGCTGGGGACACATAGATAAACACAAGGTATTTGCTTCTCTTGAAGAATTTGGAGACAGGTACACAGATGATTTCTTTAAAATGTGGCAAATGCCTCTTCTTAGATTCTGGATCACTTGACCCTGGGAAGCGGGGCATGGAAGAAGTATAGCTACAGACTGAAATTTTAGAACAGGCTGTTTATATTTATAACAGGCATACAGGGTGATTTTGATGGTTGTTAGTTTGAGGAAACACCGTCCCAATAAAGGAATCGAAACACTTTCTCTAAGGAATTGCAGCCCAATTCTATTTTTCATGTAAGGGCTGCATATCTGTTCTTCATTTGATAACATGAAAGTTCAGGCTCTGAAATAGTCCCCTCATTTAAAGTCATGCTAATTATCACCTAGGAGGGGTGCAGTCTATTATTGCTTGGAAGTCCCCTTCACGCAGAAGTGCTTCTGGATTAAAGCCTACTCTCAAAATACTACTTCCAACAATACAACTGCCAACTCTGTTGAGCACAGGGGTGGTTAGGAGGCAGAAGTGATGGGCTCACTGTCCTCAGCAAGTTGAATAACATGCTTTATGTTGGTACTGAATAATACACCAATACTTTGTGTTGGTACTGAACTACATACCAATATTTGACTCTCCATCTTAGTTGATGCAAATAACAATTTTGGGATGTATCTTATACTCTCCCATTTTATCTACCATGGCTAATGAATTAGTCACTTGCTACCTAATGTTCCTAGCTCAAACCCCACTATAACCTTGACCAAGATACCTAGGGTTCTCCAAGGGTTCCCCAGTCTCTCCACTGCAGCTGCAGCACCACCTCCCTATTTCATCTCCCTTCTGCCTCAAAACCTCCTGGGAGGATGCTCCCGTTAGCCTAGTGATAGCTGTGTGAAGGAGAAACAGCAGGGACAAGAACTTGAGCTGAGGGCATGGTGTGTGGCTGCAGAGACCTGAAAGAGAACCTCGGAGGCTATTGGAACCCACAACTCCACTAACCTCAACTTCCCTGTCTCCCCTACCCCTGTGTATTATCCTCCTGTTTCTGTGTTTACATTCCACCTCTTAATTAAGCAATCAGCTTTTTCTCAGTGATTTATTCACGGCCTCTGTTGGCAAAAGTTACTTGATCTTTGGCTCAGCGCCTTCTTTCCCGAATGTCACCCAGAGCATGTGCTAATCACTCCGCAACCCCACTGCCCTGCTTGGCATGGCACGCTCCTGCTGGAGCCAGGCCAGACAACATGTCCTCCGCTGCGGCTGCCCCACCTGGCCTGGCCAGGCGACTGGCACCTGGAGTCTCTCCACAGGAGAACAGGTCTCGAGATGTCGTTCTGATCTGCCCTCGCCTTATGGCAGCTTGGGAGGACCACGTCGCCCCCACAGGCTGTGCTAACAGCCCCCCAGCCCCTAAAAGGGGACTGAATTCAGCGGGCGAGGAGTCTTGCAGGCCGGTCTCTCACCGGTGCGTCCTTGCAGAACTTGCTTTGTCATTGATGGGGACATTTTAAATGGCAGCAGACAAAGCACTGGAGAATCTACGGTGCCAAGTGAGGGCATCACAGCCTCCGGGAGTCGACTTAATCAGAGTCGGCCACCCTTGACATTTATGTGGCGGCTCAACAAACAGTCTGCAAGCCCACAGCCTGGATTTTCTCACCTGCTTTCCAAATCACTGCAAGGGGGCGGGGGTTTGAATCAAAATCTATATAGATTTAAAAACCTCCTCTCACAGTTACATATGTGTACACACACACACACAAACACACTAAAGGCTTTAAGTGTGAAATATTTATGGCTGCAAAAGCCATTCTTTCTTTTTTCACCTCATAGTTTAAAAGTCATCCTTTCTTCTGCCTGCTATTTCTCTCTTTTAATCCCCCTGCCCTTATCTTTACATTCCATCTTCCTCTGTGCTCCTGCCATCAGCCCCCATCACCGAGCTTCTTTTGCACCCCTCCTCCATCTGTTTAATCATACTTTGGCAATCCTTCGATCCCTGTGTAGCTCGGGGCAGGTTCTCAGAGTGATTTCCCTGTCCTTCCCAGGAAAGCATGTGCTCGAAAAAAGAAGCATGTCAGAGGCAACTGAGCTGTCTCCAGGCGCATTACTTCATGATTCATGCACGCTCCTTGAGGGCACAATTTATTTCTTCTTATATTTTATACCTCTTCCCTCCCTTGTCCTGGCCTGGACATTTCACACATATGCAGCTCCTTAGCATAAGGGTGGCTGCAGAAGCAAAGGGGAGCTCAGGGGCCACACGGTTTGGAGCCAACATTTGTCATCTCCAGAGGAGATGATCCGATTGTGCCTCCAAGTAGCTCGCAGGGTCCTGATGATGTCTGAGGTTTGCGGCTGATGAGTGAAGAAGGTGGTGATGGGGTGTGACATCTGCCTGCTCCTGTCAAGGCTCCTCTGCAGCTCACAAGAACACGTGCTACTGATAGATGGCTTCTTCTGCTGGGGTCTCTGCTCCACCCCCAAGTCCCTTTCCCACACACTAATCTGATCTCGTCCCCCTGGTGGTGACAAAAGTGGAGAAGGCAGTCAGGTAAATGGGGGTACAGACAGGGTCTGATTGAGTCAGAATGCCTCTGTGAAGACACCAGCTGAGGGACTGGTCAAGTCACTTCATGCTTACGTCGGGCATTTTAGGAGGGCAGACCACATCACAGTGCTCTCTGTCATTCCTAAGCCTGCTGAGTGAGAATAGGGCTGCTCAGACTTCAGTGTGCACACAGACCCCTAGGGTCTTGTACAATGTGCATTCTGGTGCTGTAGGTCTGCATGGTTAGCTCCCTACAAGCTCTTTGGGGTGCTGATGCTGCTGGTTTATGAACCACACATTGAGGAGAAAGTGCTGGAAGAGGTGCAGATGCTGGAGGGAGGAATCACATCCCAAACTGGGCCAGAACTGGAGAAGAGCATCATACAGAGCAAAAGGAAGGGTGCATGTTTGAGGATGCAGGGAAGCATTGGAGGGGGATGTTGGGACAGAGACTGATAGGGAACAAAAAAGAGGAATAGAGTGATAGCGTGAGTAGATGAACAGGTCATGTATAAATTCTGGAAGTGACAGGCTCATATAAGACGCAGTTTATGCTCTAGAGACATGCTGACCATGGAAGCCAGGTCAGACTGGCAATCTGGCTTCAGCTGGAACTAGAAGACTGAGGAAGATCGGTATAGTGAGGTTCTACCAGAAGGATAGAAATGGTCACTCCATGAATGGGTTTGGATTTATGGCAGGTTTGATCCCATGGGCCTCCATAGTGTCCCCTGCCAGAGCAAACTGTAAGCCCGAAAATTGCCTGGCTTTACCCTGTGGGCTTCAGGCACAAAAGTGGGTTGCACACTGGGAAAAAAGAAAAGACAAAAAGAAATGGTCGCTCCTCTGAATCTGAGCCCATCATATCGGAAAAGGAAGAGAAGCGGTTGGATGATGCCCACCTGATAATTCATACCTGGATTATTGAGATTTTCTTTTATTACAGAGAGGAGTGGTGTGGTCTATTATTTTCAAAGAGTTCTTGCAATTAAAATTAGGTGAGCAAAGTCTAACTAGTTCTTAATGAACTTATCTCAACACAGAGCTGAAAGTTATTTGTAATCAATCTAATAATATACTGGTGCTAATAAATGGTTCCTTCAAGATGGCTGCAAGTATTTGAAAGCATGTTTCTTAAACAGTTCAAATATTCTACTATTTAAATCATGGATTAATGATGTCTGAATGCATGAGATGTTTGAGTTTCCATAGCCATCACTGGTCTCTCTGTGAGTGGCATGGTTGAGGCAATTCCAGGGAATGGATGGATCAGAAATTTGTCCAGTATGAACTTTCCATCCAGTATCCTCTCTTTCTCTTCTCTCTTCTCCTCCTGCCTGGGTTTTTTGGGAGCCCTGACAGCCAATAACAACACAATGATAAGATACAGTATCCCATGAATTGCTCTCAACAATCATAAAAGTCTATACAACCAAATGTGGGGTCAATGCCTCAGAGACACTGTCATTCGCACCCTGTCACTTTTGATAAAGTGCACTAAAAATGAAATTTAAAAGAAGAGAGAGAAAAAACATACTCACTATATCAACATGATTAGGTTCAGTTCCAAAGACCAGGGCATTATATGAAAATGTGTGTTATGCAAAAAGAGAGGTTGAGTACATCACATTACAAAATGGAGGAGGACTGAACCATTACATGACTGCCAAATCACACTTACCTAATTGCCAGACCACTGAGAATCATTCCCAACCCATGTTGACACACATTCTTAACCATTAGTACATCTTTAATGCACAAAATAGATTTTTACTATTGTTATAAATATGAAGTGCTGGATTATGAAATAGTTTACATGTGAGGAGGAGGGGTACATCATTTAGATAGAGAGAGAAAAGATTCCATCTGCTTATAACTGGGTCTGGCCAGGCCTGTCTTCTAAGAGTGCTTTATTCTTTCTCTTCCTCTCCTCACAAGCTGGGTTTCTTAGTGTGTTAGTCTCAGTAAATGAGAGAAACAAAATTTGTAAGCATGCATATGTATATAAGGGAGAAGTTTATATATAAGAGCAATTGAACACTGAGAAAAACATCCCAGCCAAATCCAGATTAAGTCCATAAGTCTAATGTTAGCCCACATGTCCAACAGCAATCTATAGAGTCCTCTTCAGACTCACAAAGCACATGCAATGATGCCGAATGCAGGAATATCACAGGCCACTGGGTGCAAAGTCAGTGGTGGTAGAAGCATCTCAGCACTGGCAGGGGTCTCTGTGACTTTTCTGGCTTTAGAGTTCTGATTGTATCATGTGCTTTGTCTGATTCAGTGCACTAGGGCATTTTCATGTGTCCTGTCAGTAGAGCGTCTCCAAGTGAAAGACAGTATCTCTTGTTTCCAAGAAGGAAGTATCACATTTCCCAGAATCCTCAGGAAAAGGCCATGCCCACATTGAGGTCTCATTGGCTATCCCCAGATTGACAGGCTATCTGCACCCCTACACTAGATTAGGTGACTACTACACTTGGGATAACTTGATCTCATCAGTAAGCGGCATGACTGTCATTGAAGAAAGGACAGCAAGCAGGAAGAAAAAGGATATGCTTTACTGTGAGGATGGTGAGGTACACAGCTACTTCAGTGAGTCCTAAAGTAGGACTGACTCACCACAAAGGAGAAAGCACATGGACCAATTGTTCTCTCTAAGAGAGATACCTAAAGAATGATGAAGATTGGCTAGCAATGAAAGAAGTCTTTTGCAAGAGTATGAATTATCATGGACTGTTCTGGTGCCCTGTTGAGTAGGTGTGCAAAATCACCAGCCTCAATGGGAGGAAGAGAGAGCTATCCGCTTCTGTAGAGTGACAACCTCAGAAACCCTACCTATTATGGCTGTGAGTTGCAGTTGACTTGATGGTAGTGGGTGTGCGTGGGTAATTCATTCTGAAACTAATCCCAGGGATTTAAAAATACAGGATGCATTTTTATGTTTAAATAATTCACTTTATTTTTGAAAACATACACAGAATAAGCAGCAATTCAACAATTTCTACATGTACAATTCAGTTACGCTGATTACATTATTTGAGTTGTATAACTAGAATCACCCTATTTTTGAATGATTCCTCCACAATTAGCATAAAATTCTGTCCACTTAAATACCTAATCTGTCAAGTAGTTGTAGTCAATGTGATCCTATATGGATCATTAGAAAACAACAGCTTTAGGGCTGAGCCCCGGTGGCGTAGTGGTTGTGCGCAGGACTGCGGCCCACTGGGACGGAGGTTCAGTTCCAGCAGTGGGGCTGGGCCTCCTACTCCCACCACCGAAGAGCAGTAATGCCCCCCCCCAAAAAAACAAAAACAAAAACAAACAAACAGAAGAAAACAACAGCTTTATTGACATATACTTTGCATACCATGTGTGGCAGTCATGTGCTTATGTTAATTTTATAATTGAAATGGAGGGGTGGAGTCTGGCCTGTTAATCAGAAGAAAGCCATTGAGTAGCTGATGAGGCCTCTGTGTGGGCATGGCTTTCACCCGAGACTCCTGGGAAATCTCGTGGTATTTTCCTCATGAAGATTGGAAGCTATCTTCCCCAGTTGTTGGGAGTTAGTTTCAGAGATGATTAACCACAGGCAACACAGAATGGCGGCGGCTGGGAGGCTGGAGTAACCGGTGGAGAGACCACACGGCTTAGCCCTGATGAAGACAGACCTCAGAAGCTGGAGTGGCATGCTGTTGATGGACCTGAGCCCTGGAAACGAGGAGCCATGGGGAGACCCCTGCCAGCGCCAGAATTCTGCACCCACTGACCTGTGACTTCCTGAGTTGGAAGCAGACTGTATAGACTGATTTTGGGCATATGGGTTATTATTGGACTTATGACTTTGCACTGGACTGGATTGGGATGCCTTCTTAGGGTCACATTTCTTTTGTATGTAAACCCTTTCCTTATACTTATATGTGTGTCTCTGAAATTTGTTCCTCTAGTCTACCTGGACTAACACACCATGCAATTCAAATACTTCAATCATATTAAAATGAATAGTACAATCATCACTACCATCAATTTTAGAAAATCTTCTTCCTTCTTGTATGCATGATTGTTGGTAATCAATTCCTTCCTGCCTCCCATTCTCCCATGCCATACCCACAAGAAACCATTAATCCAGTTACTGACTTTATAGATTTATCTATCCTGGGTTTCATATACAGAAAAAACATACAAACAAAGCAACAACAACAACAACAACAAAAGAATCAATAATGATGAGAAAATAAAAGAGAAAAATATCAATACAACACAAAGCAGAAATATTAAAAAAAATTGAACAAACTTTTAAATGGACCAAAAGAGATATCAAATATAAGGTACTAATTTTCAGTCCAACTGCATCTGTAACAATTCACTTTCCAATGCATGCTGCATGATAGCAGTGCTATTCACCTCCCAGGTCTTCTGTCAGAAGGGATTACTCTGAAGGCTTAATCCAGGTGTATTTCCTCTTTGCTTTAATTTTTTTTAACTGAAACAACTTTAAAATGTGACAAGGAGAGATCACATGATATTACCTTTTAATCTAACCAACATTTACAATAACTGACTTTACCATGCTCTCTGTCTGATACCAGGCTATGCACATCTCTCAACTATGTTCAGAGGGAATTCACCAGAAGCTGCATCCCTATGTGTGGCTCATGTGGGTTTCCACTGTCCTCATTGCTTGCTTTCTGCAAACCAGACACTCACAATTTATGCTCTGGATTTGGGTTTTATTGTTTGCAATCCTTGGGTCACATGGGCTTGTGTACATCTTTCATGTGGATTAGGTTGATACCTCACTTACATAGCTCACTTACATACCTTTGAAGACAAACCTTTAAGGCTGCAGATGCTTTCCTATCTGATAGCTGGGTACTATCTACTTTCTTCACCACAGTTTTGTATAACATCCGTATCTTCAGCGATCTTATCATGAAGGCTAGCATCGAGCAGGGCCATGCCATTAGATTTGGGCTAGAATTAAGTGTGAGCCCCCAATCCATTAATACATCTATGGTATATATGTCTGTGGTTCACTGTAGAGACATTATTATCACTTTATGCCAGAGAACATTATCAATCACCCCTCTGAGGCATAAGGTAATTCTATTGATAGTGCCATTAGATGAACAAATGGTATTGATTTTTCAAGCACTGTTGAGAAAAGGAGTTTATACAAGCATAGGCCATCTATGACCTGCAATATGAATTATTGACTTGTACAGACTAAGCTTTGAAGTGACCGTATACTATTTACACAAACAATGGAGGTTGGGGACAGGATAAAACTCTCAATAATATCCTTTCACAAGGGTAGAACTATGTTTACCAGTTTATACATGCTACAATAAAGCCAGGAGGATATGGAAATAGCAAATATATGGTGGTCCTGGACTACCACTCATTATGTACCCTCAAGGCAAGAGATCCAAACCAAAGTCCAAGGACCGCAAGTCCAATACTCTTGGGGTGGCAGCAACCTGATTCTTCTCTCTTAAGTTTCAGCTTTAAGTCCAAGGACTACAGGTGAGTTTGAAGTAAAACCCAGTTCACCTAGTGGTATTTCTACATCGAGTCCTTCTGGTGTGACCTTGAAGGATGTTTTGTGGTTTTAGAGAACAGACTCTATAGTCTCATTAGCCTGTAGCACAGAACCTGGATCACAAGGACTGGATAAAAGCTAAGTCAAAAGTGTCCAATCCAATAGAAAGCTGGGTGAGGGGAGACATTGGACAGTGTAAGATATGACAGAGTAATAATAATTTATAAATTATCAAGGGTTCATGAGGAAGGGGAGAACAGGGAGGGAGGGAAAAATGAAGGACTGATACTAAGGGTTCAAGTAGAAAAAAAATGCTTTGAGAATGATGATGGCAACAAATGTACAAATGTGCTTGGCAAAATGGATGGATGTATGGATTGTGATCAGAGTTGTAGAAGCCGCCAATTAAAAAACAAAGTGTCAATCAGGAACATAATCCAGGGCATATTTCCCCCTGGGAAATATTTAAGTATTATTAAATGTGTCCCATTCTGCCTCCCCCAATATGAGGTTGCTCCTCCCCATTTACTATCAACAGAAATGTAAAGACCTTCTCCAAGACATATATGTCCCCCTCTCCCCAGTTTGACTTGAATTTCTTGTAAGGTTTGCTTGAGTTTTCATAAGATTGGGCTGTCTGTTGATTTGAAGGGACTGTAGGAAAATTTTGTATGACAGCAACTGAAGGCTCCTCTTCTTCTCAAATTTTGAGAAACCCAGCTGAGGTGAGGTCTCGCTGCTAAAATGTTTTTTAAGAAGAACATATAGAAGGGGTGGTATGTGATTCTCATCTCGGAAGCAATGAAATACATAGCCTGCCTAGCGTCTGGGATGCATTTTCATGTTGCTTGGAATATTAAAGTGTGGCCCTGGGTGGAGTCCTCTAGAGCAGTGGTTCTCACCTTCCCTAATGCTGACACCTGTTAATACAGTTTCTCTTGTTGTGGTGACCCCCAACCATAAAATTGTTTTTGTTGCTACTTCATAGCTATAATTTTGCTACTGTTCTGAATTGGACAACACCTGTGAAGTGCTTGTTCGACCCCCACGTTGAGAACCGCCGCTCTTGAGGTTTTGTCCTGTTGGATTTTGTGAGGCAGAATCAATTCAATAGCAGTAAGTTAAGTTCTGTGAGTTCAGTTTGTTGTGCTGGAGATTGTGGGGAGGATATCATGTAGGACATGGATTGCCACCATCTCCTATTTCTCCTATTTCTCCCTCCACTTCAGGAAGCTCAGCTTCTCTCGCTCTTTCCCCAAGAGCTGCTATCCACCCACCTGTTTTCTATTGTGCACAATAGCCTCCCTTTCTTCAGCAGCCTGGTGACATCTGATTTTCTAAATACAGAAAAAAAAGGTCTCATTCCTATCGGAATAAGCACCGGTCAAATATTTTCCCAATAAAGACTTCTGAAACTTGTCTACCAGCAACAAAGGTAATATAACTGTCTTCACTTTGCTACCTTGTAGTTGGATAGACTTTTTGCCTAGAAAGAAACTGCGGCTCAGTTAAGTAAAACATGAAGCTACATGATTACATATAATAGGGTAGTATAAGGGAAGCAAGTGAAGGGTTCAGGTTCAATTAGTTTGAGTCAACCTGGAAATTACAAGTTTCTTGATTGTTCTGAGTTTCAAATTCTTCCTCCGTAAATTGGAGGTGTTGGTAGATTGATTATGATCATGTATATGAGAATATCTAACATAATGCCTAGCATAGCAAGGTGGTCCAGGATCATAGCCTGATGGTGCCAGCACATGCCTCTGAGCTATATTGGCCTCTGTATCGGCCAGAGGAATAGAGCCAATAAGAAATGCCTCAAGCTATTTATGTAAGATATTGGACTATGCCATTATGGGTGCTGGCTAGACGAGACAAAAATCCACAGGGAAAGTCATTTTGACTCTCAGGTATGGGCTGGAACTATAATCCACAAAGAGAATTTCTCCTTCTTCAGGGAAATCCCAGCTCTGTGTATAAGACCTATTAGGAAATGAAATCAGATTACTCAAATTATCATAAAACTCATATTTGGTTGATTTTAAGCAAGTCAACTAAGTATGACCTTTGATCACATCTGAAAAAAATACCTTTACAGTAATACTTAGATTAGTGTTTAATTGGACAGCTGGAGGCTGTAGCTCAGCTGAGTTGACACATAAGATTGATCATCACACCAACTGAACAACGAGCTCTTTGCAGGCAGGCACTGTGATTCTATCTCTGCATCAACCTGGCATAAAGGAAGGGGCTCAGTCACTTATTGTTGAAGGAATGTGGATCAGTGGAGGTCAGATTATAACATCTCTTCAGAGTCCTTCTAAGGAGATTGGTCTTATGGGTAATGGGAAGTCATTGAAGGATTTTGATGTGAGCAGGGCCATGGAATTAATTTGGTTGCTCTTTTCACGGCCGAAGTACTGTCATCAAATAGTTCCTTCCTGGGGAAGGGAGATGTGAAGCTTGGTGGATTGGACACTCCCCCAGTGTTCCTTCTTGGGGAGACATTTCTCTGGAGTTCTATTTTAAAGGGTAGGGATTCCCCGGGGAATGTGTTCCAGACAGGCTGCTAAATTTAGTCCTCTACCTTTTTACAAAAGCAAATCCAAGCCATAATATTTTACCCTAAAATGATGTCGATGCTCTTAAGGACAAAATTCAAGTGTAGTTGGGGCAGAGAAGAGAAGTCCTCCCTCCCCTCTCAAAAATGACCCTGGACACTCTTTTCTTGTAGCGACTACTCTGATTGCAAGAGGCTAGATTATTACCACTGATGAACAGTGAACCCCACATGCAGATTGAAGTGAGAGCAGATGCCAGGCCTGCTTAAAGTCCTTGCCACAGTCTTCTCTTTCAGTGAAATGTGCTGTGTTATATTAGACAGGATCTTGATTTACACAGTCAAGCTTCCAGACTAACAAACTATAAAGGAGAAATAAGCTGTCCATATAGGAATAGGCTGTCATGCATAGTCAATGTGATGATCCATTTTATGTGTCAAATCAGCTGAGCTAGCCTCCAGCTGTCCAATCAAACACTCATCTAAGTGTTGTTGTGACGGTATTTGTAGATGTGATCAAAGTCCATCCTTACTTGACTTTAAGTAAGGGAGAGTATCAAATAAGTTGAGTGGGCCTGAAATCGAAGAATTCCGTCAGCTTCTTGAAAGAACTGGAGTGGTACAGTTGGTTATGCATTGAGCAGCTGACTGTGAGAGAAACAGTTTGACTCCATCAGCTGTTCTGAGGAAGAAAGATGATGCTATCTACTTTCTAAAGACTTATAGCCTCAGAAACCAAAAGGGGCAGTTCTACTCTGTCACTTAGACTAAGAATTAACTTGCTAGCAATTGGGTTTTGCTGCTGTTGATTTGCAACCAATCCTTCAGTTTGAAATTGATCAAACATGCAATAAAGAGGTATAGATAATTATTGGAATTGGAAAGTTGGAAACAAAGAAAAAGAACAGGGGGTAGAAAACATGACCTTGGTAATAGAAACAATGCTGGAACTCACATCAGAGTTTTAGGAGACCAATGGTTTCTTCATTGCAAATCCCCCCTCCCTTTTTTTTAACATGCAGAGATAACTGTGGCACAGCCCAGCAACTTCTGAGCTGCAGGTTCAGGATGAAATTGAAGAAAATTAAAACAATCACTGAGAATCATAACAAAACCTTAAATAATCCACCTGAATTTAGAGAACATCTCAAGAATAGATTCGCTGTGTTGAACATTAACATCAGAAGGCCTGGTGAGCTATGGAATGGCATCAAATATATCATACGTGAAAAAGAAAAAGGTCATTAAAAAGACAGGAGAGCAAAGACCAATGGATGTCAGAAGAGACTCTGAAACTTCCCTTGAATGTAGAGTAGCTAAGCAAATAGAATAAATAATGAAGCAAAAAAAAGCTGAACAATTCAAAGGGCAGCTCAAGAGGACAAAGTATTATATGAAATGTGCAACGACCCAGTGTTAGAAAACCGAAAAAGAAGAACATGTTCAGCATACCTCAAGATGAAAGAGTCAAGGGGAAAAATAAGCCTCAAGTTGCAATAGTGAAGGATTCCATGGGCAAAATATGGAATGATTCAGGAAGCATTAAGATGAAAACAATATACAGAGTCACTGTATCAAAAGGAATTGGTGAACCAATAGCCATTTCAAAAGGCAGCATGAGATCAAGAACCAACAGTATTGAAGGAAGAAGTCCTAACTGTACTGAAGGCATTAGCAAAAAAACAAAGCACCAGAAACTGATGCAATACCAATCAAAGTGTTTCCACAAGCTGATGAAGCATGGGCAGCGCTCACTTATCCATGCCAAATGATTTGAAAGACAGTTCCTTGGCCTACGGACTGGAAGAGAACTATATTTGTGTGCATTCTAAAGAAAGTTGACCCAAGAGATTGTAGAAATTTTCCAACAAAGACATTGATATCACTGCCAGTAAAATTTTGTTGAAAACAATTAAAAAATGATTGCAGCAGTTACATCAACAGAGATCTGCCAGAAATTCAAGGTAGATTCAGAAGAGAACATGATGCGAGGGATGGCATTGCTGACATCATGTGATTCTTGGTTGAAACAGTGAATACCAGAATGATGTTTACTTATACTTCACTGGTTATGCAAAGATATCCAAAGGTATGGATCGAAACAAACTCTGGATCATGTTGAGAAGCATGGGCATTCCAGAACATGTCACTGTGCTTCTGCAGAACTGATTCTATATATACTCCAAATTTTGCTGTCATTCTGAAGGAGGGAATGTTGCATGGTTTAAAATTGGGAAAGCTGTGACTCAGGGTCGGATTCTTTCACCATTCTTATTCAATCTGTATGCTGGGCAAATCATCTGAGAAACTGGACTATATGAAGGACTCGGCATCCGGGATTGGAGGCAGCTTTATTAATCAGCCGCAATATGCACATGACACAACCTTGTTTGCTGAAAGTGAGAAGGACTGGGAGCACTTGCTGATGAAGATACAACATAGCATTAAAGCATGGCATGGATTGAAATGCAAAGAAATATAAAGAAAACCAACACCCTCACAATTGCATTATGATAGACAGAGGAAAGATTGAACTCGTCAAGAATTTTGTATTGCTTGGATCCACAATCAATACTCAGGAAAGCAGCGTCAAGAAATGAAATGAAATGTCATTTAGCGTGGGGTAAAACTCCTGTTTAAGACCTCTTTAAAGTGCTGAAGAGCAAGAATGTCATGTTAAGGAATCTGGTGTATCCAATCCAAACTGTGGTATTTTCAATCACATTAAAAGCATGCGAAGTTGAATCATAAATAAGGAAGACTGAAGATGGATGATGCATTCAAGCTGTGGTGTTGGTGCAGAATGCTTAAAGTACCAAGGACTTCCAGAAGAATGAACAAGCTTGTCCTGGAAGCAAGAGCGATGATCCACCATCTTGTGTACTTTGGACATGCTATCAGGAGAGAACGACCTGTGAAAAAGGACATCATGCTTGATAGAGTAGAAGGTCATTGAAAAGGAGGATTGTTAAGGAGGTTGTTTGATATAGTGACTGCAGCAATAGGCTCAAACCTAACAATTGTGAAGATATCACAGGCATTTTTTTGGTCGTTTTATAGATTGGGTCATCCTGAGTCAGAACTGACTTGACAGCAGCAGTAGCACAGCAGACATTGCGTAGTATGATGCATAGAACTTGCTAACTGCAAGGGCAGCGGTCAATGAGGCTTTCTGCTCTGAGGAACCTCTCAAGGGCAGTCCTGTTCTGTCCTGAAGAGTCACTATGAGTGGGAGTAAACTCTATGACTGGAGTGAGATCGTAACCACAAAGCAAATGTTTTTCACCTCTTCGTAGCAATCAAAAGTAGGAGAGATCCAATAGCTTGCTACAAATCTAACTCCTTGACAACCCAAGTCAACTTTGTTGTTATTGTTGGCTAATGTGGAGTTGGTTCCTGCCTGATGACAAACAATGCCCAACACAATGAAAGGGTTCTTAGTCCCGTATCATTCTCATGATTGGATGCAAATTGAAGTGATCCATTGAGTATCCACCAGCTGATTTTTAGAAGTAGCTCACCAGTCCATCATTGCCTGAGCATTCTGTTGACCCCTTGCTCATCAACATAGCACCAGACAAGTCACTGACAGACAAGTGGTGTCCTTGCATAAGGAACATTTACTAGAAATCAAATCCAGTGGGCATCTGCTTTTCATCTCTCAGGGAAGCCCATTGCCTGGTGCTCACTGGAGTCTAGTGCATCCTAGGATGTGTTTGGGGAAGACTGTGCCTCGGTAGTGCAAACCCATCCTGTCCCTCTGTGGAACAATGGGCCCACTTTGACCACTTTCAATTCCTTCCCTCTCTCCTATCTTCTTGCCAGGGAGGAAGACATTGGCCTAGGAGTCAAGCACTCAGTCATCTGTAGATGCCCCTCACCTCTAGCCAAATGGAGGAAAGGAACCTATGCCCACATGAAGTCATGAGAATGGGATGTGTGTGGGTGGGGAGGGGAGGGCTCATCATTCTGTTTCTCCTCCTCCACCTCTAGTGGCCACAGCCTGGACAACTTGGAAGATGGCTGCCCCTCCCCACCACAGAAAGAGAGGTAGAGAGCTGATTGGGTGAGGAGATGATCCTCTCCTGTGCTAATTGAAACCCCTGGCAAGTAGCTTCTCATCTTCCCTGTGAGGCAGACAATAGGATATAAAGGTAAGGCTTTATGGAGGGAGCTGTGCTCTAAGTAGGCAGCCCTGAGGTGTTTAATGCAGCTCCTCACAGCGAACACAGTAAGGAAATAGGACTTCTGAGAATTTTCTGAGAAATCTAAAGCTCCTTTTAAACAGCAAGGAGACATTCCGACTGTGGGAAAGGGACTGATCAGATAGCGTGCTTCCTTTCAGGGCATTGAGCCTCCCTTCTGTCCACATCTCCCTCCCTCCCCACCCCTAGGCGTCAGACTCTGTTTACAGAAACCTCTCAGTGGTTGTTAAGTTCTGTCCTGCTAAATTTCAGATGGTCCCCTTCCTTTTGCAGGCATGGAAACGGGAAATGAGGGAGGAGCGGTTCTACCCGGGCACAAGATAATGTTGAAGAAACCTTACCAAATACAACCCTTTCCTTCCTCTAGAAAAGCAATCACCAAGGCTTCGGGCTTTTCACACATCCTCGATCTTCAGTCACCCCTTTCTTGGTAGGTGGGTTAGATGTGGTGCTTAGACCTCCATGTTAAAGGTGAGAAAACAAAGTCTGGACAACGGTAATCTTTGAGGAAAGCAAGTTGGAATGGAAGGCAGAGGACGTGGATGTGGCTCATCCTCCGACTATACCATAAATGGCTGGAGGAGACTGACCACTTTCAGACTGGGTTTCCTGGACCCATCTGAGTCGAGCAGGGGCCAGGCCGCCAGGGCTCTGGGATTGTGTGCCTACTTCAGTCAGAGCACGCTACTTTTATCTTTTACATATTGGGATTCCATGTTGAATTGTATTTGAGGTCAGCAGGGCTTCTCTGTTGTAAGAGTTTGAAAACTGCCAGTCTGCATCTCTCTAAGGTCCCTTCCACATCTCACATCCGTGGTGCTGTTGAGCTGCTCCGTCAGATCTCAGTCATGGCTCAGTGCCCTCTTGACCACTTCTCACTGACTGGTGGGTGATCCGATTACTGCAGGTTAGCTTCTCCTTCTTGGGTGGGGGCAGTCTGCCTTCAGATTGATTCGGTTCCCTTTGATCAGAAGCATCCCCAGACTAGAGAAGATGAAATGTAGATTGTGATTTTTTTTTCATCTTGGTGACTCTAGTGCCCATGGGTCGAAGATAATAAATAAGAAGAGCAGACACTTTAAGCGGAAAGACTCTTTGAAAGCCCCGTTCTCCAAGGCCCCAATGTCAGTCACTGAAGCCTCTTGTTCTCTGGTCTGTGGAGGGGGCAGTGTGTGAGGGCTGAGGGGTGAAAGATGCTGAGGAACTGTCTTTAAATGCTAAGACTTGGAATCTTAAATTACATTGTTCCGTGTAGGCAGGTAGACATGCCATGCCATGTGACAGTTTTCTGTTAGCAGAGAGAAGTGGGAATAAGGAAATGAGTGATTGCTAGGGGTGGGCAAACTATCTGCTCAGTTCATGGTTCTCTGGCTCTTATCCTCTTCTTTGCAAATAAGATGAGTTACGGTAAAGATGAACTCGCAAATGCCTTTGATCACTGAAGGTAGACGGAGGTAAGACAAGCAGAAGGATCCCTGGTGGTGCAGTGCTGGAGTATTGGGCCACTGACTACTGGAAGCTCTTCCCGCTTCTCCCTGGGTGCATAACGACTCAATTTTCTGCTCTCCCCTGTAGCTGGTCATGGTCATGTGACGACCTTTTAGTCAGTGAACATGAGTGGAGTGATTCTATTTCCAGGCCCGACCTTCTGTATATCCCCAACATTCCCTTCAAGGCTCCTTTCTTCTCTGGCTGACTGCTGTGAGATGATCACCAGTATGATCTTGAGAGCTTTATGTTGAAAATGGTAGCTCCACAAAAAGGGAGAAAATTAGGTAGATGGATTGCCTGTTGGAGGAGAGGTGTCTGCTGGGCTTTTAAGTGAACAAGAAATACTTATGTCATTGACTTTTTGAGGTTCAATTGTTACAGCAACTAGCATGACTGAGTGTGGGATACTATAAGGATGAGGGGTGGAAAGCAGACAGCAAAACAATTTATACATATCTCTACCTACAATAAAGGCAGAGAGGTTGGAAAAAGACTGAGAAGTTGTAAAACTCCACATAAGAAGTTGGAGTTTGCAAGTCCATTGGTCATAAAAAAAAAAATCCATCCATGGATCAGCAGCACTCTCTGGATTTAAGGCAGCCTTCAGGAAGAAGGTGGAAATAGCTTTGAAACCCACCCAAAACTTCTTTTCTTAAGCAAGCAAACATATCGGTAATGTGTTCATTTAACCTGGCATATCAGGGATGATCGTCTAAGAACCGAGGGAAGGCGACTCACCAGTGCTGCCAAGACAGTGTTTTGGAATGTTTCCTGAAAGGCCTGCACATCCCTATCCATCTTGTCTTCACCGCAAGGTAGTCTCTTGTTAAAGGAAGAGCACTACATTGGGAGTCAAGTCATCTCGTTTCAGGCTCCACTTCTGCTATAGTGACTGTAGGGCTTTAAGAAAAGATTTTTCTTCTCTGGGTTATAAAATGAAGGCACTATACTAGATGATTTGTCCTTCCCACTTTACCATTCTGCCAAGAAGGGTTCTAAACCGAATGCTGACTTCTTGGCTCTTGGGACCCCGTGCTTCTCAATAAGTCAGTTCACTGCCCCTGCCAACTGGCAGCATTGCCAAGTTCCCCCTGGTGCATGGCTGTGAGGAGTCAGAGAAGAGGAAGGCAATTTTCTATTTTCTCAAAAAGAGTTTGAATAAGATAAGTAGTCTCTTTACTTCTAATTGTAGCTTAGTGTATTAGGGAAATCAGCTGATATGCATGTGCATGTCAATTTTTTTTTTTTTTTTTTTTGCCAAATAGCAGTGGAAATAAATTCTACAAAGGCACAGACACCAAAACTTTTGGCTCCTAATCAAGATTGTATATGGGTATTTTTTTGACTGCTCGTATTTTTGTGCTCTGTGGACCTCTTTGACATCAATGGACTGTGTGGGTTTAAGAATGTGCATGGATGGACCCATAAGGGTGGACTGAGAAAACTCAATGGCCAATTCAGAATGAGTGGCCTGAGGAGGAGCTGAAGGGTTCTTCCTTTATTGGCATGCCCTTTCCAATACTGTCAGTGTTCAGCCTGGATTCGACTGGCACTGCTCTGTGCGATGAGCTCTCTCAGCTTCAGAGAGGGCTAAAATGATCCTGAGAGACCCAGTGTGCGGCATTGAAGTTCAGAACAAAGAAACTACCTTTCCCGAAGAGTCTCTGACCTCTGTGTCTTTCCCTTTGGCCTTTGTGGTAGTTGCATAATTTCATGTCAACTTGAAGATGTATAAAAGTGTGTGGGGTGGAGTTCAACCTGTCAATCAGGTTGTAGCCTCATGATCTCACTTGGAGGTTCCAGCTCTCTGGAGACTGGTCTCTCTCTCTACCTGTCTTTACCTTTCTGCTTGTCAGCTACCCTGAGAGCTGCTTAAGCACTGCCATGTTTTCTACTGATGGGGATCCAAGCGCCCCCACTTGTGCCAGCCTGTGATCTTCAAGCATTCTGAATTATTGCATGTGAATGCGTGAATGTGAAGAGGGATTTATGGACCTGAGTTAGATTGGGCTGGGATGTTTTTCTTGGTGTATAATTACTTTTGGATTGAAAACTTTTTCTTACACAAATGCAGCCTCCCATAGGCTTTTGAGCTGACAGCCATTTAGTGTCTAGAAGCATTTACACTCCCTGTTGCCTCAACTGTTTTCTTCCAAACTCATCTCTCAGCGGTGTCCCTTCCAGACTTCCAGACTTCTGTGCCCATCAAAACTTCATGTAATCACACGTTGTAACGCCAAAGGTCCGATATGAGCAATGCATTCATTGTAGTGGCAAGAAGCACCTTCAAGCATGGCTTCAAACCTCCCCTTCTGTCTTCAGAAGTGTCCCTAGTATCCTGTAAGAGTGAGGTGGTAGGGTCAGGCTGAGGAGACAGTGGAAAGGGAGGAAAGTAGAGGTGGAGAGAAGGTAACTACCATATATATTCAAGTATAAGCTGACCTGAGTATTAGCCGAGGCACCTAATTTTACCACAAAAATGGCATTAAAAATGTGTTGAAAAAACTCAGCTTATACACAAGTGTATGCCGTAGTTAAGTAGGTGCTTACCAGTTAAAACCTTGGATTGAAATGAAGCTTAACCCTTCCACCTCTTTATTTTCAACCATCCTTAACAGTGTACCATTTATTGGTGCCAACTTTTCTTGTCCAATTCCCTGAATCATTTAAAATGAACCAAGTAGAGGGAAAATAGGAGATGATGCTACTTTTTGCTGATGTGAATTTCTACAAGTGAAACTTGAAATGTGACTGCTGGGTCACTCTGTGTGTTTATTTTTCATTCATTTTGTCTGGTGCTACAAAGGCCACTGTGGGTCCTGAAATTCACTCAGAAAGAATGCCCTTTGAAGACAGAAGCCTAGCCTTCAACATGGTGAATTTCTTCAACATTTAAGCTAAGCCACGGTGAACACAGAGTGGGGATCCATATTGACTGAAACAAACAAAAAAAATCAAACCCACTGCCACCGAGTTGATTCAGACACACCACAACCCTACGTAGAGTCTCTGAGATTGTAAATCTTTTCTGTCCTCATTATGCCAATGAAGTCATTCTCAACACTCCGAGAGCTGCTTCAGAGAGACAAAGGAAGGATCAGGAACATTCAAGCAAGATTCCTTTGCCTTTTGGTGCATTAGTCTCTGCCAGGTCAAGTGGGACCATGGGAACTCATTTGGATGTGGTCCAGTAGTATCTGGTGTTGTACTTCTAGAATTCTTCATCTCTTTATGGAGGCCTTTCAGTAAGGACATCGCAAGTCCCTCACATAGAAAAGCATGAATGGGAGCAAAAAAAACACACCCATGGTTCTTAGAAGGGCTTGCAGCAAAAGAAAATGGAGCCATAAGACTCTCTTCTGTCTGTTGCTTGCTTTTTGATAGCCTTGCTGGTCAGCACGGTACTGCGTATGTTGAGAATAGGTAACTAAGTTTTATTTTCACAAATAAACCTTAATTAAATTAGTGTATTAGGCCTTCTCATCTCAGTTTAACCTGAGTTTGGTTGAGAGTTCTGGTCTATTGGGAAGTCAGTCTGGTGACGTGAAGCTGTTCTGAGGAGCCCGTTAAATGGGAACCTGGGAATGAATGGATGGAGAGAGACTAATGGTGCTGGAGCTCAAATGAGCCATTTCCGAAGTGGAGGCAATGCCACTATCTAGGCCTCTGACAGAGACTGTCTCCATTTATCCCCATTGTCTCATGCTTGGACCTCAGGACAAGGGACC
The DNA here is from genome assembly GCA_004026705.1 of Nesogale talazaci. Classification (NCBI taxonomy): domain Eukaryota; kingdom Metazoa; phylum Chordata; class Mammalia; order Afrosoricida; family Tenrecidae; genus Nesogale; species Nesogale talazaci. The sequence goes on along the minus strand of PVJH01023140.1, from coordinate 14,254 downwards.
CAAACCCCAAACCCACTGCTATCAAGCCGATTCTGACTCGTAGTGCACCTGCGGAATGATTTCTATGGCTGCCAATCTTTGGAGGAGCAGGTCGTCTGAGGAGTGCCTGGTGGATGGAACCACTGGCCTTGCTTACCTGACAGCTCCCCTGGGACTCCTTCAGGACCAGAACCGTTTGCTATTTTAAATTCGCAGAGTTATCTTGACATCTTCCAAGGAGAAGGAGAGCACAGCCTGGCAGTGGTCTTGGGCTGGTGATGGCTGCTTTGGCAGCAGATGTGCTCACAGGAGTTGCAGGTTTGAACAGGGCTGTTTGCGCTGTAAGAAGCAGTGTTGGCAGGAAGGGTGGTATCATGGCTTGCCTATGGTTTCCCTTCCCACGCATAGGTGTGGCTACGATGTTGGTGGCAGCACCATTGGCTTTCTGCTGCCAACACTGATAGAGACAGCTCTTTGGGACCTTTGGAGACAACAGAAATCATGTAGTGACAGAAATGGGTTTCGATGGTATCACAGGTGTTCTGTGAGAGAAGCAGAGACACTACCTCAAACAAACACTCACAGCGATCGAGTCTACAGCTGCCTTTTCTCCAAGACTGCAGTTCTTTAAGGGAATAGAACACGTTTCTTCTGCAGAAAGGCTGGTGATTTTGAATTGCTGACCTTGTGGCTAGCACCACAATAGGTAGCCACTAGGCTACCCCTATTAGAGTGAGGAGCCAAATTATAACCCGGAGAAATGGCTTTGGCATATCATAATCACAGTCAAGAGGATACAATCCTCCACCCCCACTGGACCCCCCACCTCCCCCACATGCTTAGAATCCATGAGACAGCACTGGGTGGAACCTGACATTTCTATATGAACGGGTTTCAAAAAAAGTGTGTGGAAGGGAAAAGATAACGAGAGCTTTCCACACACTTTTGAAATGCCCTCATCGGGTGGTGGGGTGTGGAATCATTATGCCTGTCATCGCCACTGTTGTCACCCAAGAAGGATGGTGGGGAAAGTGACTCATGGTGGAGTGGTCCAACACAGGTGGAATAATGAAAAGAAACCGACCGTCACTGAGTTGATGCTGACTCAAAACCATCCCATGAGAAAGGGCAGAACTGCCCCCGTGAGTTTCCAGGACTGTAACACTTGACGGAAGCCCCATCTTTCTCCCACAGAGTGGCTGTGGTTTTTAGCCACTGCAGCACCAGGACACACAGTTGGAATAGCTGGCGATCCATGTCAAGCAAATCATATGTCCAGGACCTCAAGTGGAGGGGACTTTAAAAAATACCCAGCTATTTATGAAAATGGAGAGCCAGTGCTAGGCATCCGAGGGTAAGTCAAAAATTATTGCTATAAAATCATAGAAACCTTCACTAAACAAAGCGGCTTAAAGCATGAGGCCATTCTTTCTCTGTATAGGCTACCACAAGCAGTGTTTTCATCTCTCTACACCTTCCTTGAAGAATGTTGTGCTTCTCAATTCACACCCCACCCCAAACAGCAGTGGACTCAGGTTACATTCCTTTGAGCTTGAAGAACAACAACATCTGCATGTGCAATATCAGGGCCAGAGAGAGGATGCCGTAAGATTTCTCAATGTGATGCTCAAAGGACATTCCTGGAGACTCTTTAAAAAAAGCCACCACAACAGATTTATTGGCACTTAATCCACATACCACACAATGTAATATTTCAAGCCTATCAAGAAATGTTGTACAATCACCACCACAATTAAGCTTAGAATGTTTCCTATCCCTCTTCAGTTAAATTTTACTTTTTAAAATGAGATATGTAATCACCATCAGTTCTTGTACTCCCTCCCTACTCCCACATACATCATTTGTTTCCCCAATCCCCTCACCCTCCCTATCTCCCACCCATCCCTTCCTATCTTCCCTATAAACATTTGCAATGATTCTTATCTGTATGCATCTACTCCTTCTGTGCTTTGCAAACCAGATAACCCAATAAAAAGTTAAAAAACAAAATAAAATGGAAAGGATAAAATAATGATAAGTATAAAAAATACAAATAATCAGTACGAAATAAAAGACCACTTCACCCTTATGTAATTATCATTGAAAATAAGGTTGCTACAGTAAAGTGTGGTGGAAACAGCAGATGGTTCCTGGCTATCAATCAGAATAGAGTCTGGGAGTCTTACAAGTTTGTATTCAGACTAGCAGCCATTGAAGTGAGGAGTCAGCTAAGTCCACATAGAAGAAGCACACCAGCTTGTGTGACGACATAGATGACAATAACAAAATTCAAATATGACAAAGGCAAAAGTGTCAGAACCAAAATTGTGAACACCCAAATTGTAAAAGGATATGGAGGGCATTGAGAGCCCCAAATCCATCTACAGAATAGGTAGTGAGATTAAACCTCTGGCAGATTCTCTGTAGTCACAGGGAAGGGCAGCTAACAGCTTTACTGTCAGATGGAGATTATTGTCTCTGTGCTTATACTGGATCCACCTGGATACTTACTTGGTCAGCTGACCTCTCTCTTGACCCAACCTGAAATTTTTCTAGGTGCAAATATGCCTTGCTTACTCCATGACAAAAAATTCCTTGATGCTCTTGAAGAATGGTTTATCATGATAGTGGGACAAATTCCTGGGCATTAATTTCCTGACCTCTTACTCATCAATGTAGTCCTAGATTTTCTTAAAATTTCTTTCTGACTAGTCCACATGTTCATCCTGTGTCCTTTGAGAAAATTGAGCAAAATGGCACTGTAGCAGTCTCCCCAAATCATCACCATCACCTTCAGAGTTGAGCTTTCTGCCTTGCCTTTAACTGGCCACCAGGTCCTTTCAGAAGCCATTGTTCTAATTGAACTCCCCTGCAACTTTTCTTTTATGGAAGACACCCTAAGGAAATGAAGACAAGCATGGTCCTGAAGCATGTTTAAACATGTTTCCTTTGGGATGAACTCGTGCATGTATGAACTGATCACGTAGTCATAATCCTTTTTGGCTGCCCTCACATGTCCTTACAGAGAGGGCAGGAGTGGGGAAACTTTTGAGAAGATAAGAACGGGCTAAGAGGAGCGCCAGCCCTAGCCCGTCAGCATGGCTGCCCTAGAGGGTCCCACCAGTAGTTTGCCAGAATCATGCTCTTTCCCTAGCCCTGGTTCCTCTCTTCATGAATTTTCTTTTCAGTTAGAAAAGCCAAAGGAGTGTAGATAGGATAGGCTTCCCATAACTCAATTTAGTTTTTATTCAGTTCGATTCAACAAATATTTATTGAGTGAGACAGATTTGAGCTTGGGATGTAGAGAACACACAAATGAGTCAGATATACTAATCTTGCTCCAAGAACATTATAATTCTCTGGGGATGGAGGGCTTGAATAAGACAAGAACACATGTGTCAACTTAACATGCGTGCACACGTGCGTGCACAAATTCTGTACATTTTCATCTCTCTCTAAGACAGGGTGAGAGTGCGAGAAGTGACTCCTGATCTTTAGCATTGCTCAGAGAGGATATCCTTGACTTCTTAAGCAGAGGGATGGGTGGGAGGCAGGCTATATTTGCTTTTTTGGTTTGTTGTTCTGTCCCATTCCCCTCCCATAGCAATGTGAGCTGGGTGAGGTTTCCCACAAGGTGCAGGAAACAAGATACAATGGCCTCATCAGATGGGAAAACCTAAAGCTGTATTACTCTTCACTTAGTTCAGGAGAGAAAATTATCCAGGAAATGGAATCCTTCATTGGATCCCCTCTTGGGCACACCTCAGCCAGTCCCTACCTCTCCTCCCTCGCTCCCATAGCTGTGTCTTTTCAAAGGTCTCTGCTTGCTGATTCTTCTGTTGATGTCTCTCTGTTCATCCAAACAGTAGACGCGGGGACTCCTCTCCCCTGCTCCAGAAGATGCTCCCTTCCCCAGCAGCTCACTATGCACACTTGATTGATCCTCTGTCCAGTGATGGTCTGAACAAGACTGTTTGCCAGACGTTCAAGGGTCCTTGCTGCTGGGAGAAGACAGTGTCTGGGAGGAATGTGCTCTGTGCGTGTTGTACTTGTGGGATGGTCCCATCCGTGTCCTCTGCAGGCCACCTTTGGATGTTCCTTGGTGCTCTCAAGTCACCCCCCACCCCCAGCACACACAGTCACCAGTGACGCTCGGGTGGCCGCATTCCCTCTGAGTCGAGTCACACCCACCTGGCTTCAATGCAGACTGCCTTAGGAACTCAGAGCTCTACTAACTTGCCTAAAGCTCTGCACCCCTCACCATGCAGCCTTGACGGGGTGTCAAACATACAGTCAGTGACAGATGTGGAGTGTGGATGATGACTTGGGGGAGGAGCCACTTTCAAAACCTGTCATGTTTTCGTCCATATCCAAGTTGTCCCCTTTGCAGACAGAAAAACAGAGCAGATGCGGGGTTTGGATATGAGAGAGAAGGGGTGGCGGTGGGACTCGAGTATTGCACCCAACAACCTGGGAATGGATAGAAAGAGGGGAAAAAAATCTTATCTTAGCATTTTCTCTTAAACTGTAATTTCGGATTCTGGTGTCTCCTGCGAAATGATGCCACATTCATGGCACCAATCCCAGGGCACCATTGAGCTGCAAAACGTCTTTCTTGAAAAAGAAGCTCTTCTCCATTGGGTGGGAGAAGCAGGACATTTACATGCACTGTCCTGAAGGTTGGGAAGACCCTCACGGAGGCTACTCACCTGGCAAACTGGCAGCGCCTCCTGGGCTGTGCTGAGGAGGGTAAAATCACCCCGCTATCGCACAGCGCGGTTCTGTTCAAATATCTCATTTTCTCTCCCAGCCTTCTTGCAAATCCTGTTTATCCTGCTCTTTCTTTTTGCCACCTGTTGACTGGCATGCTCATTTGGTGCTGGATTTTTCACTCCCCAACCCACCCCCTTCCTTGCTGTACTTACTATCTTCTCGGTCCTCTTGATACCAGATAATTTGGTTTTGATTGTAGGGCATTAGATAGATTTAAAGGTGTCAGTTTATTGCTTTCTAGATTACAGTCAAACCCTCTTCATCTCACGTTTGTTTAAGAACAGCCCCTGTCTTCAGTGGTCTGGGAGAGCTGGGAGTACTGCCACTTCCTCACTAGGGGCACCCTTGTCATGGCCTCACCGCCCTCTTCTACCCCAGGTGGCACACACCTGGCACTTGGTGCTCTGGGTTTCCGTACATGAGCCCCCAGCCAGCACTGCCTCCCTCTGCTCCTGCGGCCCGCTTTCTCAGGCGATCTCCCCTTCCTCAGGACTGCTTCCTTCTGTTGTCATTGCTAGGGTCACAATGGGTGCCAAGGCACCAACCCACAGTGACAATCACTATGAAGCTCAAGACAAGAGAGCTGTGGTGGTCCAGGGAACTAGCAAAATGATCCATGGAACCTCTTCTGGGCTTTGGTCCAGATCCTTCAGGAATGGAATGTCTATGTGTGTGTGCTTTGGGTTGAGGGGTAGAAGACTGTGAAGGTGGGAGAATTCGGCTGATTCTCTGATGGTTTACAGGCAGAGAGTGAGGCCAGATTCTCTGAGCTGAAAACCACAGACAAAGTATTGCTATTTGGATGCCATGTTTGTTCTAGCCTCTCTTTTCTGCACAGTATTCTTATTACGAAATGGTATATCAGAACCTATCTTAATAAGGCTGCTATAAATACTAATCTTAATAAAGCTGCAACAAATATTGTATATACAAGGGGAATCCTCCACAAACAAGCAAACATAGAAAAGAACTCTGTGGGTGGAGCTTCCCCCCTTTTTTGGGGGGGGGAGCTTTTACAATAAACATTTTTCCTGCTAGGTAATCATGGAACAACCCGCTCTTAGTTGGTGCACTCAGTGGGATCACCTGGGAAGGTTCTCTCTGGTCACAGTGAATTTTTCAGAAAAGCAGTTTCACTCAAACCTCATTTTTGGTAATGATTGATTTAAGAGAGCAGAATGCAGCTGTGAAATTTTGTTTCCTGGAAAATGCCACAGAAACTGTTGTGAGGTTGAACACAGTTTACAAGGACAGTGCTATGGAAAAAACTCAAGTGAAAGGTGGTTTTATTTCAAAATAGGTGAAATGCCAATTGATGACAATCCTCGTTCTGGATGTCCATCAGCCTCCCGAATGGACAAAAAGGTTTGCGGATAGTGCATTTGTGGTTCATTCCACCAGGTCAGACTGTTAATCAAGATTTCTATTTAGAGGTGTTTGAAGAGATAGCATAACAGTGTGTGACAAAAAAGGCCTGAATTGTGGCAGACAGGGGACTGGTTTTGCCACCATGACAATGCATCTGCTCATACAGTCAGTTTTGGGTAAAAACAGCATTCACCTCTTTCCCCATGTATCATACTCTGCTGACCTTGGGCTGTGCGACCTCTTTTTGTTTCTGTGAATGAAGAGGGACCTGAAAGGACAGCAATTTGACAACATAGAAGTTAAGAAAAAATGAGCAAGATGCTGTCAACCATCACAACAAATGAGTTTGAAAAGAGTTTCCAAGAATGAAAAGGCAGATTTGACAAGTATATTAAGTGTAATTGAGAGTACTTTAAAGGTGATAAGGTTGTTTTGTTAAAAAAAAAATTCCATTTTGGTGGTCTCCTTTCACACATAGGATATATATTTCGTACATACACACCCTTTCTGATATACTCATATCTCTATCTTATAACAAATGGTGCTCATAATCCTATAATTATGTATTCATATTCATATTTATGTACAGCATATGCATGCATGCCTTGTACCTGGAAAATGCCAACTGTAATAGTTACTATCATGAATGACTACTATTTCGTGGCAAACACACCTCTAGAGACATGGTCCTCAGGTTCTATTACTTGCTTGCTGTGTGAGTATAGTCAATTGCTTAGTATCACAATATTATTTATATTACATATCTATATATTTCCATATTATTCTTCATTCCCAATGACTTGTTATCATGGACCCTGCAGAGGATGGGGTTGAAAATGGCAACTCTGAATTCTCAATAGGCATCAAATGAGATGTAAATGGATTGTGAGGTATAAACTGACTTCTGGGGAAAAGGCAGGGGCTGCCAGGGTCGGTGGGCTGCAGGACTAAAGAAAGGCAGTCCATCTGAACTCCCTAAGCCAAGTAGCTGCTGGACAGTCTGGGCCTCCAGTCGTCTGGCCAACCCTGCATCTCCTTTTCCTCACTGCTATTCCAGCACTGTGCCCTCCTTACACTGCGATCTGGACTTGTGCTCTCCTTTGGAAAGGAGGAGAGAGCCTGGTGCACACAGTGGGCAGCTAGCTGCTTGTCCTTTGTGATTGCTTTTGATTGGCTGGTTATGCCAGGTGACACCGAGGCAGTCTCCCAGCTCCAGTGTTCCAGGACTCTAATGTTCTAAGGACAAAGAAACAGGCTCACAGGACAAATCTCAAATCTGGCTTGTTCAAGATTTGGGACCTGCTGGAGTTCGGGGGCTGACCCCAATGATGACACTGGATGAAGCTGTGGAAGCCGAGAGCGTGCGCCAGTCTGAAGGCAAGCTAGTCACGGGCGAAGGAGCCCCTTCCCTGGCATCAGTCTCGAGGACGGCAAACGGCGGCCACCTGTTCTCAGGCCCACAGGCGAATAACAGAGGTCGGGACAACCTGTGAGGAGAAAGAGCTTTCCAACCTTGAAACATGATGTCTTCTAGAAATCAGGCTGCAGGGAAGAGACGGCAGAGCCCTGGCAAGCCATGGCTACCTAGCTCGGACCAGCTGTGTCAGGAGGGTGTGCCACTTTGGACCGCGGTGCCCTCATCAGGAAAATGGAGTGGATCATGGCAGAACAAGATGCACTCTGAGGCACTTTGCAGCTCCGACATTCTACAAGTTCATTATTTCCTTTCTTCTCGCTACCTTTGGCCAGCAGCCCAGACTAACGCTGGGATCTCTGGGCAGGATCCTCTCGCCTACTTTCTTACCAGGCTTTGGCATTCATCTCCATTCCCTAGAACAGGAGAAAGGTGTGCTTTTGGCTGCGGAGAAAATACCTTTCCTTCGTTTTTCTTAAACGCTGGAATACAATGAAATCCATTATGTCAAGTCACTGTGAGTCTGAATTAACGTGAGGGCAGTGGGTTTAATTTTTTGGTTTTAGTATATAAAGTGCTTAGCACAATCTCTGGCTCATAATATTCATGTGTATGTCTGTAGATATCGTATATCTGTATGGTATATGAGTATATATATAATATACACATATATCATATATGCATGTGTGTAGATAGATAAACACATAAAGAGATAGTCAGAGGGGCTGCAGTGGTAAAATTCTCACCTCCCATGCAGGAAGCTTGGGGTTAGTTCCTGAGCGGTAACTCTTATCTGTAGCCACCAGCATCTGAGGGTGGGGCCTTGCTCTGTGCTAGGGTACTGGACAGGACTCTGTGGAGTTTCTCGATTAAGGTGCCTAAGAAAAAAGGCCTAGCGATCTCCTTCTGTAACTCAGTCAATGAAAACCTCACACATCTGTCCGGTGTCATTGTGGAAAGGTCTCCATAGTTAGGGACCGATTCAAAGGCAGTCATTATATACAGATGTGTATGTAATGTTTGCTACTTAGCCCGTTCTTTACAGGAAAGAAGTGCCTTTTAATTACCCTCCTGCCGTTTATAAATTCCAGTTCACAGCGGTGGCCCCCATCACTCCGAGCTGCCCGGCACCATGAGGTTCTGACAAAGGCAGGGTCCCTGTCTTCGGACCAGACAAAGTCACGAGGAACTCCAGCTTCCCAGAGACTCCGCCTGACTCAGTTTAGATGGGCTATACAGAGCGAACACCGACTCAGGCAGGGACAGTTTGCCAACGAGGCCCGGACTCCTCACAATCAGATTTTGAGGCACTGAGTAAATATATTCGAACAGGGATAACCCACCTAAGAACATGCAGCTTCATCTCCGGCTGGACTAGGCACTTGCTGCTCTAAATATAGTCTATCCTTCCCAAAGCCAAACTCACTGCTATCAAGTCCGGATTGAGTCATAGCAACCCCTTGTGGGCTAACATCCTTGAGGGCCCGCAGCTTTCCAATACCCTAACTGTTCACAGGAGCAGAGAGGCCGGTCTTTCTCCCACCGAGCTGCTGCTGGTTTCGAACAGCTGCCCATGCAGATTGCAGCCCAATGTGTAACCACGGCCCTATCAGGGATCCCTGAAGTTTAAAAACAGTTGTCCTCTGCATGCCAGTCTTCAAGTTCAACAGTGAGGAGTGCCATCTCTTCACCCTCTTTCTTGGGCTTCCTCCCAGGTACCCGGGCCCCCTGGAGCCTCTTAGTCATCCCTAAGTGGTACAGCTGGTGGCCCTGTCAGGCAAGCATTGGATTCAAAACGTCAAGGACAGTGGTTCAAACTCACTAGTCTCTCTGCGGGAGAAAGAGGAGACTAGCTGTCCCCTGGTGATAAGGAAGGTGGGAGATTGGCATGTCGTTGGTTATACCAACCAAGATTTGAAGCTGTGCTTTATGAGGTTTAGAAGCCTAACAGATAACTGTTGGGTGGGGATAGGGGAGATCACGAGATCACATTAGCCTGGGCTAACCATCCTTCATCCCTTCTGACAGCAGCTCCAGAAAGCGGACGCTGTCTTTTGTCTTTGTTTCAACTGCAAGTTTTTCTACTTATTAACAAACAGTTAATAAGCAACAAACAGTTACAAAGCAATTACAATGGAGTCAGCTCCAACTCATGGCAGTTCAGTGTGCGGCATTGGAGAATTGGGCTCCACAGGGCTTTCAGTGGGTCATTTCTCAGAAGCAGACCAGCAGGCTTTTCTTCAGAAGAACTTCAAAGTGGACTTGAACCCTTTGGGTTAGCAGCTGGACATGTTAATCATTCATTTGCAGCATCACTGTGACTGGGTCGAGAGCTCTCACCTTGACGGCTAGAATGTTCATGGTCAGGGGGAAGCCAATGGAGCTAATTGTCTCTAAAGAGACACCATTGTGGAGCTTCCAACCATCTCTCATATCTACATATTGGAACGTTGGCTTCTGACCATCTCTCATATCTGCATCTTGGAACCTTGCCGCATTGGGACCCCCCGGGGAGAGGAAGACAAAGGACAAAGTGGATGGGAGCAAAGGGTTAGCTACACTGAAAGCTTCAGCTAGAATGAGTCTTACTGTTGTTGGTACAAACTGCCTGGCCATGGAAAAGCTCCTTGGCATTTCGCCTCACAATCCCCCCCCCACCCCCCAGCTCTGTCACATACCCTAGATAGACCTCTGGATGGGAGAAAGCTTGGTGTCCTTCCAAAAGATAACCCCCCAAACCAAAAAATAGCAACCTAATTCATTGCCATCGAGTCGATGCCAACTCCTGAATTTCCAAGACTGGAACTCTTTACAGGAGTGGAAATCCCCTCCTTCTTCCTTAAGAGTGGCTGGTAGTTTCAAACTACTGACCTGGCAATTAGCACCCAATCGATAAACACGGCGAAATATTTGGTTGCTAAGTTCCAGTCCACCGAGAGGAAGCTTGAGAAAAAGGTCTGGTGACCTATTTTTGAAGAACCACAGTTGTTGAAAACCCTTCTGAGCACAATTCTGTTCTGAACAGACAGGGTTGCCAGGGACCAGACGATGGCTGCTAGTCTTGTTTGGAGGACAGAAGAGGCAGAGAGGGGCTTACTTCTTAAGGCCAGCATGGCAGTTATGCCAAAAAGAAAGAGGAGCTGAGAAGAAGGGAATGGCCCTTCACTTAAGAGTGATAAAGAGATTAGAAACACATGAAAAAGGATAAAGTGAATATTGAAGGCCCCATGGAAAAAACAAACAGGGAGCCAAATGCCAGCAGGTACTGGTGATGGCTTTCTGAAAATGGGGGGAATGTTCCCTGGGCTGGTGTGGTGCCTCTGGCAAAATGTGTTCCCTATTTGTGGCTCTTGAACTAAAATAGTGGTCGACTCTTGCTTCAAAGGGTAATAACTTCTAATGCTGATCCAGACTGCAGTTGCCAGCAAGGAGTCAGAGAGACAGATGCCCTGTGGCTGAGGGATTAGCAGAACTCTCAGCATGCCAGCCTCAGGAAGGGGAGAGAAGTAAGGAAGTGAGTGAGGAGAAGAGCCAGAGGGACCGGAAGGTAGGAGATCAGATAAAGGGAGAGTTCATTCAGTCTTTCCTGCCCTCATTTCATCCTCCCACAGGATTTAATGAGCTTCCACTGTGCATCCATCACTTGCCTAGGTAGCATGATCTCAGTTAATCTTCACAGTAACCCTATGATATACATATTTTCTTTCTTTTACAGATTAAAAACAAACAGGGGCTCAGAGTACCTTTCTTTAGTGAGAAAAGAGTTTAAATTCTGTTCCGTTCCATTCAAACCTTACTGCACATAATAAAACATGGTACGAGGAAATTCAAAATGACTAGGATGTAAAATATGCTCTCAAGTGGTAATATCTGTGGAATAATTTTGCATGAAGCAGGTACTCACGGCTCTAGGCTCTGGGGCCCAGCTGCGGCAAAGGTTCTGTCTCTAGAAGGGAAGACTGGACAGCAACATGAACAGAAAGACTCCCTGTGCCATGCTGGCTGGGGGCAAGGGAGTGAGGTGATGAACCACCATGCCAGGAGAGGGTACCAGAAAATGCTGGTAACGAGAGCTCTTCTTTGGAGAGGGCTGTCAGAAAGGCCTGTCTGAGGGGCTGGCACTTACACAGAGGGGTTCCATGAAATTAGGGAACAGGATGAGGCATGGGCAGAAATGCGTATTCACAACCAACCCACAGCAGTAAGGTCTCTAAAACTCAGCTATTGCGTTTCAGACACTGCTCTGAACACTTCTGTCCATCATTTTGTAAGCTCCCTGGAGAAGGAGTGGCCATTTGGGTCCTCTTGTTTAGGTAACCGCAACTCAGGTCAGAGCGAGCGAGTCCCTGCCGACTCCCCCTGACCCATGGAGGGTTTCTGAGACTGTGTCTGGGGGGTAGAGAGCCCTCTATTCCCCCCACAGAGCTGCTGGAGGTTTGGAACACCTGCTCACAGTAACCATTACAGCACTGGGCTCCCTTTGGGCTGGGTGCGGAAATTGAGTGGAGAGAGAGAAGGGACTAGCCAGAGGGCTGAATATTTTATAAGTGGTGTCTCACTCACTTAACTCTAGAGAAAAATAAAACCAGTTATCTATCTATCTATCTATCTATCTATCTATCTATCTATATCTATCCATCTATCTATCATCTATCATCATCATGATCTTTCTTTCACTCTATCATCAATCATCTATTTATCATCTATCATCTATCTACCTATCTATATCTACATATAGATATCCCACTCCCTCACTTCTAAGATACCTCATTATCCAGCAGCTCAGTTCACATCGACAATAATAGTAACAAATGTACTATATGACTATTGTATGCATTAATGATGCATCTGGCAGCCATGGATGGCAAGGTGCAAGAGAGAGCAAAAGCTGACTATGATGATTAAGATGGTCTGTTAACCTGATGGCCATGAATCTTTGTGGTTTGTCAGTCATAAAAATGATGCACTTGACAATTACATAATGACTCAGTCATCCTCCATTTTGGCACAAGACTGATTTTCACCTAATGACCTAGTCTCGGGTGCTCATTGGGCAGCTAAGCGGGGCTGAGGTGCGTGTTAAGTGTGCACAAGGACCCCTGGTGGTGTAGTGGGTTGTGCATGGGCTGTGGGCTGTGACTCACTGCAGAGCCAGCACTTCGAACCCTTGGTGGTGCAGGGGGGTAAGCATTTCCCCTTCTGTGTTTCATACCCACCAGTGGATCTGTGGCAGAAAGATGGGGCAATTTACTTCTGTAAGACTGACAACCTTGGAGACGCTACGAGACACTCTGTTCTAGAGGGTCTTGATGAATCAGAATCAGTTTGAAGTCTTTTAATATGGCCAGTTTGAAAACAAACAAATCTGAAACAAGGGCTCCATTTTCTTCTTCAGAAATAGTCCCTGGAGGATGCCAATAGTAAAAGCTTGACCTTAAGCTCAAAGGTGGGAGGTTCCAATCCATCCAGAGAAACAAGGTCTGAAGCAAGGCTCAGCATCTGCTTCTAAAAGGTCCTAGCCTTGAAATTTTCAGGGGGCACATAGGGCCCTTCTAACTCAGAGTTGATTTGGTGGCAGTTTGGCTTTTCGGGTTTTATTTTTTGTGTTGGAGGCCAGGGGAAATTAATATGGCAACAGTACAAATAAATTAGACTTAATGGTGGGAAGACCTGAGTCTGCAATAGCCAGGACGTAGGAGTGGGCTCTGATTTGCATGGCCACAGGGTAGGCCTAGACTGGGAAAGGCAGCCGCTCTGGGCCCCTGGCACTTGCACTTGCACTTGTCTGCAACTGAAGGGAAAGCAGCACTCCATCCTATCTAATCTTACTGCAGTGAAGGGAGGCAGCTGCTTTGCTCTTGCTAATTCAGTGTGGGAAGTCTGGCTGGCTCTTGGGTATAGGTAATGATTCCCACTGGCTGGCAGACAGGCAAGCTTGGGAGCCAGGGGCCCAGCCGTATCTTTCGCAGGCTAGCTTTCCACCATGCATCAGCCCCTCCTATCTGGGAAGGCTGCAGCTGGCTGAGCACCCTGTATGCAAAGGCACACCGGCTGGGGGAGGACAGGGTTTCTGTCTGAGAGAGAGAGATGGCGCAGCTTGATCACATGGGCTCAGCTCTGCAGCTCCCCTGCACAGGAGGACTGTGCTTGAGTCCTGGAGCCAACTTTTCCGAGAGGAACCAAGGGATTTGAGAAGTGTTTGGAGGAGGTGTCTCAGGATCAGGTGAAGGACCAGGGATAGAAAAGTTTGGGGTTGGGAAAGATGGATGTTCCCAATGGGGTTGCTTTCCTCACGAAGATGGGAAACCCCACCCCAGCAGTGCAGCAGAGCCCTGGGACCCCAGTGGTAACAAATTCTGGGTACCGTTCTCTCTCTCGCTTTCTCTGAAAAACATAGGCTCAGAGCGACTGAGACAAGCCCACCCCAGCCTTCGTGTTGCACCAATTTCTGCACAGGTAGTGTTGATGACTGCTTTGTTGTCCGGAGCCATCCAGCCCGGACATGCTTGACCTGGCTGCAGTTATGTAGCATGAACTCTGTTACCGTTTGTTGCCTGAGGTTTGTAGATTGTTACCTTTATAACTTTAAACAGCCCTGGCCTTTGAAGCTTGACTTGCAGCTTTGTGATTGGTTGCTATAAGTTGCCCGCTTCACTCCTGTATACCCCTATTAGCATATGGACCAAGTTGAGGACTACAGGCCCTTTTGCGCGCTTTTTT
>PVJH01023139.1:23960-35444 GCA_004026705.1 Nesogale talazaci | reverse complement strand
TGATAGGGGCTGCCCGAGGTTCAGAATGTATTCAGAATAGAAGTTAAACAGAGAATATCTTTGCTGATGTTAGATGGAGATTGGCTGGAGGCAGAGAATACTAGAAAGATGTTTACTTGTGTTTTCTTCACTATACCAAAGTGTGCAACTGGGTAGACCAAAAAAATATGGATAACAGCCTTGAGAAGAACGGGAATTCTGGAACACTTCCCTGTGCACTTGCAGAACATGCACGTGGATCAAGAGGTAGTTGTGCAAACAGAACAAGGGAATATTGTTTGGTTTCAAATCAAGAAAGGTCTCCTACTCCCACCAGGGCAATGATACCCACAAAAAAAAAAAAGAAGTCAAATCAAGAAAGGTGTTCATTACAGTTATATCCTTTCACCATATTTACTCAATCTGTATGCTGAGCAAGTAAGTTATCAGTGAATCTGAACTACCTGAAGAATGTAGTATAAGGATTAAAGGAAGACTTACTAAGTATCATTGATACACAGGTAGCACAACCTTTCTTGCTGAAAGTGAAGAGGACTTGAAGCATTTGCTGATGAAGATGAGGATTACAACCTTTGATGTGGGCTACAATGTAAACAAAAAACAATATCCTCACAACTGGACCTATAGGCTATAGTATGATAAAGAAAACACTGAATCGGTCAAGGATTTTGTTTTGCTCAGATTCACAATTAATGCCATGGAAGTCACTGCTAAGAGATAAATATTGGAGGAAAGCAAAACTGAAGTGGACTTGGAGTCTTGTGACAAACTAGTTCACTTCAACAACAAAATAAATAAATAAAAGAGATCAATACTTACCACATTGCATTAGATAAATAAACTGCACAAGACCTCTTTAAAGTGTTGAAAAACAAGGAAGTTACTGTGAGGACCTGGTGTACCTGACCCAAGCCACGGTATTTTTAATAGCCTCATATGCAGATGAAAGCTAAATAGAAAAACAAAAGAAGAATTAATACATTTTCACTATGGTCTTGGTGAATGATATTGAAGGTACACAGCCTGCCAAGAGAACAAACAAATCTGACTTGGAAGAAATGCAGCCATGGTGCATCTCAGGATGGTGACACTTGATCTCAATTACGTTGGCCATGTAGTCAGGAGAGATCAGCCCTTGGAGAAAGACAGCATGCTAGCTAAAGGAAAGGAGGATCGAAAAAGAGGAATATCCTAGACAAGATGAATTGACACAGTAGTTGAAACAATGGGATCAAACTGAAAACAAGTGTGGCAATTCAACTTACTCTGCTTTACACAAAGTCACGTGAATTGGAACTGACTCAACCTTGGCACCTATGGACAGGAACAGAGGCCTGTTCATGCATTGATGAAGCATTCTGCTATGTACCAACAAGTTGGTGGTTCAAACCCACACAGTAACTCTGCAGGAGAGATCGCCCAGTGATATGCTCCCATAAAGATTTCTGTCCCAGAAAGCCTATGGAGCACAAGAAACCCATTAACAAATTTGCACTGAAGTATAGCATCCTGCTATCAGCAACTTTCTAGAAAACAGAGATTCATTAGGGGGTATATATGTGCATATATGTG
Organism: Nesogale talazaci; assembly: GCA_004026705.1. Classification (NCBI taxonomy): domain Eukaryota; kingdom Metazoa; phylum Chordata; class Mammalia; order Afrosoricida; family Tenrecidae; genus Nesogale; species Nesogale talazaci. The sequence goes on along the minus strand of PVJH01023139.1, from coordinate 33,872 downwards.
TGTGTATATATGAGAGACAGAAGCAGACAGAGTGTCTGAAGGAGGAAAGGAATGGCTATTACAGAGAATTTGTTGTTGTTATTGTTGTTGTTAGGTGCCATTTAGTTTCTTACAAGCCATAGCAACTCTATACACAACAGGAAGAGACACTATCTGGTCATGCATCATCCTTACAATTGTCCCTATGCCTGAGTTCACCTGTTGTAGTGTTTTGTAAAGCTTATGCATCGTTTTGAAATATTACCTAGGGGGAATATACATATAAAGAGGAGTCCCAGGCATGCAAACTGAATAAACAGCAGACTAACTATTTTAACTTTTTTGCATAAGAATGGTTGTGTGTTTAAGAGTTTAGCTTATAAGAATAGTCTTGTGGGAGCTTTGTCTTTGGACATCAGATGATATTACTAGACTACAAATAAGCCTGTGCTATATACTAAGACTTTTCTTAGTAATAATGATCACAAACCTAATCTTGAACCCTCTGCTATCAACCCTGGTGGCATACGGGGTTAGGCACTGGCCTTCTAACCACAGGTCAATGATACAAACCCACAGCAGCTCCAGCAGAAAAAGTTGGAGGTTGAGGCTCTTTTACAGTTTCAGAAACTCTATGTAGGCCTTCTGGAGTCAGAGGGGACTCAATGGCAGTGGATATGGTTTGGAGTGGTAATCAGTATGGGTATATGAAGTTATCTCTTTTCTAATCTATATTGAAAGTTTCTCTGGAGCTAGCAGATTCAATTATTGACCCGAGAATGATCAAATGATAAGAAGCAAAACTTAGATTCTTAGTTGGTGGCAATTCAAACATTTGTTGTTGTCCATAAAGGTAGGTCTCACGTGTCCAAGTATCTTAGAGAGATTTTTTTCTATTTTGACAGTTCTCTCCATATATTACAATTCTAACTGTGACTCTTTTTATGACACCAGTTCATTGACCACTTGCATCTGTAGACTAGCAGCCTGGCCCAGATCCTCATAAATGTGAAATACTATCCAAAAATTCATCATTTTCACCAGGTTTATTAAGCTCTGCATCATTTGTCTTTATTATTAATATCTGAAATACCATTGATATCAATTTTTAACAAACTTTCTACATGAAGTATCCCTTCACTGAATTATTATATTTTTTTTGTTATATTACTTAACTCTTCTTTGTGTAGAACATTTATTTCTAAGCATATTAGAAGTGTTTTTAGAAAAATATGCACAATCACTAGGCACATATTTGGTCTCTAATATGAGTTTCTGCAGGGCAGAAAGTACATTTTTTATCACAATATTTTTCATCATTAAGGAAGATATGTTCAACACCCAGTACTCTCAATGCATTGCACTATAAGACAACTTCCCAGCCTAAAGTGACCACATAGTACATCTAATTCCTGGAGCATTTCTGGCAGAATTGTAAATGTCAAGGTTCAACTCAAGATCTATGAATTCTTAATATGTGGTGAATGTCCTGGAAATTTCACCACATGAACTTTTGTGGGATAGAGACTGTATCTTGTTATTCATTTTTATCCCATGTGCTAAGCACAAATCCTGAGACACAGCCAGAACCCAACGCTGATTTGCTAAATTGAACCATTCTGCAAATATTTGAATGTCTTCTGGGAGCCGAGTATTATTCTAGACACTTATATCTTAAGATGTAGAAGACAAAGACTTTCATTGTCATGGCCATTCCCTACAAGAACATGTAGGGAAAACAATGAACATGATAAAGAAATTGACAATACAGGATGGTAGAAGGTGATAGGTCTTGGGGGATAGAAGAGACAGAGCAGGGAAACAGAGACTGTGGGAGAGGAAGTTGGAGCAGAGACCCATCCTTTAATATTAATTTAGATTCCAGAGCAAGCCTTCTTGAGAAAGTGACATTTATGCAAAATTAAAATGAGAGTGAAAAAGTGAGCCTAGTAGATATCTTCAGGAGGAAAATTTCTGGAAGAAGGAACTGCTGAGAACAAAGAAAGTAAGTTAGATACATACCTGGTTCATTTGAGGAACCACAAAGTATCCTTGTAGGTCTGCATAGGAGTGAGGTAAAAGGAGTAGGAAAGAAGGTGAGAGAGGGAAGGGAAGTGAGACAGTTAAACTGTATTGTGCCAATAAGGCACAAGTGGGATTAATTGAAGGGGGGAGAGATAAATGACTCAGTGAACCTCACCTTTCTAATTCTCAGGTCTCTTGCTCTCTGATGGTTGGACTAAAGTGCACCTGTCAGCCAGTGCCCTGCTTCAGCTGGCAAGTCTCACTTCCTGTAAGACATCCCACATGGACCTACCCCAGTGCAGTCCTGGGTGCTCAGCAACCGTGTGGAGGTCCCTGCCAGCGCTGAGATGCTGACACGCTCACCAATTCCTCTTTTCTCCTGCATTCAGCATTAGTGCATGTGTTTTGTGAGATGGAGGAGAACTTTGTGGCTGGGTTGGCTAATATTTGGCTTATTCATTTGACTAAACCTAGTCATGTGGCTAAGTCTAGCCATTTAGCTTGGGCAGCACAGGGTTGAGATGTTTTCTTGATGTGCACTCTCATCTATATATTTATATATATATATGTGTGTGTGTATGTATATATATGGATTTGTTTCTCCCACATACCCAGAATAACACAGAAAGGAAGGATTATGTGCAAGCTTGTAGGTCATTGTAAAGAGTTAACATTAAATGACAGAACAAGTCACTGTATGAATAAGCTAATGGCATATACTAAATAAGGCACTAAATAAGAATTTCAGGGGATGCTCAGAGGGGAGACGATCAATGTAGGCTTTCCAACATAATTTTAATATTAGATATCTTCTTGGTGCAATTAAAAATACATGTTACCTTCATCAGTCTTGTCAAAATCTAATGAAAATTAAATAAGATCCTAGGAAGAACCATTCGGGGCCCTCGGGGTATAGTGGTTATCTGTTGGGCTGTGAGTCACAAGGGTGGCAGTTTGAAGCCATTCCTCAGGAGGAAGACAAGGCTTTCTACTTGATTAAAGATTTACCGTTTCTGAAACCCACAGGGTGATTTTAATCTGCTGAATAGGGTCCCCAAAAGTCAGAACCACTTGATGGCAGTGAGAATTTGGAGATCATTTTGTTCCTTAATAGGTACACTATCTTTACGAGGGGGATAAGACTATGCTATTCTTGATTTTCTTAGTAACAATTAATGAACCCATGTGGCTGGCCCTATGTCCTGTCTTTCCAGGAAGAGTCCTTGTCATTGTGCCAATTGTCACATTGCCCCAAACAACTGGCAAATCAGACCCAAGGGCTATAAACAACGGGGGCCTAAATAGGACTTTTCTAAAAGTGACACTCTTTACCACACAAGGAGAATGACTGTATAATACTTAGTACACTGATTTTTGTACAGCTATAGTACAAATTCTTCTGATAGTTTAAATATTTTTCTCTTGGGAGCTTAGTCATGTCTATAAATGTTACACATGTTTCAATATTATGTGGATTAATTTTCCATTATAGTTCTAAACAAGCACCAAACAACCCAGTAAAAAATTTTCATGAGCACAAACATCCTTGAAGAAATAACTGCACTCAGATTCTAAGATGAAGTTGGTAACAGACAAGAAGAGGAAATGATTTGGCCTAGTCATTTTATACAAAAATCATCACTAATTCCAGAATCTGCATGTTTTAGAGAACTGTTTGCAATTTTACAAACTTGTATTTGGCTTATGAACTAAGCAGTGTTTTGTTGTGTTGAGTGCAGGAAGACTTATGAAAGCTATATTTCAACTGAAATGTTCAACACATATATAAAACAAAATGCAAGAACAACTTGTTCTATTAAATTGGCATGCCATGATGCGCATCTTCCCGACACAATTGCTGAAGACAAAGGGGGTGCATAAACAAATGTGATGAAGAAAGCGGATGGTGCTTGTCTATCAAAAGATATATTGCCTGGGGTCTTAAAATCTTGAAGACAAACAAGCAGCCATTTAGCTGAGAAGCAACAAAGCCCACATGGATGAAGCACACCAGCCTGTATGATCAAGAGGTGTCAACAGGATCAGGTATCAGGTATCAAAGACCCAGGACAAAAATATATATATAATTGTGAATGAAGGGGGAGTGTGAAGATCTAAGGCCCTTCTATAGGCAACTGGACATGCACTTACAGGAGGGTTTCAGGGAAGAGATGAGCCAGTCAGGGTGAAGTATAGCATCAATGAAACATTCTACTTTCCTCTAGTTCTTTAATGTTCCCCTTCTCCCCCCACAACTATCATGATCACAACTCTACCTTACAAATCTGGATAGACAAGAGGGATGTACCCTGGGACAGATAAGAAATGAAAACACAGGGAATCCAGGATTCCAGATAACCCCCTGAGAACCAATAATGAGAGTAGCGATATCAGGAGGGTAAGAGTTAGGTAGGGTAGAAAGGGGGAACCAATCACAAGGACCTACATATAACCCTCTCCCTGGGCTATGGATGACAGAAAATTGGGAGAAGGGAGATGTTGGTCAGTGTACACCATGGAAAAAATAATAATTTATAAATTGTCAAGGGTTCATGAGGTAGCATGGGAGGGGGAGGGGGTAAATGAGGAGCTAATTCCAAGGGCTCAATTAGAAAGAAAATGTTTGGAGAATGACAGTGGCAACACATATGCTTAACACAATGGATGGATGTATAGATTGTGATGAGTTGTGTGAACTCTGAATAAAATGATTTTAAAAAGGAAAAAAAGAGCTTTATGAGCACCCAATAAAATGATTTAAATAAAAATAAACAAAAACAAAAGGAAAGACTTTACATTTGACATAAATATGCTGCCATATTTGCTGATGTCAGGTGGCATAGAGTCAGTTTTAACTCATAGTGACCCTGTGTACAGCAGAACAAAACACTACCTGTTTTTTTTGCTATCCTCACAATGATTATTATATTTCAAGCCATGGTTCCAGCCACAGTGTCAATGGACTCCACTGACAGTCTCCATCGCTGGTTCTGAAGATTAATGGATATTTGTGTCTGTTTCTTCTCATTTTGAGTCATGCCTCATCATCAAATCAAGGTCCTGGAAACTTTACTCCTATGTCATCATGGTGGATTCTGCATTGAAAAGGCAGCTCTTCCTCGGTCTTTAAATGTCTTCAACCTGACAGGCTCAGCTCCTGACTTTACAATTGACAACACTCTATTGTCCATTTAGAAGCTTTCCCCTGACTGATGCCTCATAGGACAACCTATTTCTTCTTCATAGACTGTTCTTAGTTTGGAAGCTTTGCTGAAACCTGTTCACCTTAGATGACTGCTGTTGAAATATGTCTACACATGTCCAACATCCCAACAATATGCAAATCACCTTAGTAAGACAATCTGACAGACAAGTAGTGGCTGTTCTATTTATAGTTTAAGACTCTCCCTAAACTTTAAGATCATATTCTTTTAATGATTTACAGTTTGGGAGAAACTTAATATATTGTAGAAGAGCAAGATAAAAAGGAAGATCTTCACTGAGATGGATTAGACACAGTGGTTTCAACAAAAGGCTCAAATATAACAACAATTCTGAACACAGCACAAAGCCAGGCTGTGTTTCATTCTGTTATACTCCTAGGATTGCTATGAGTCAAAACTAACTGATGGCATGTAACAATAGCAATATCTTCTCGAATGCTAACGAAGTCATGTCATTTTTCACTCTATTCATCATTGAAGATAAATAGTACTTCAATATTTAGCTTTGTATGTATGGAACTATTATGTAGTATTTATTCATGTAAAGAAATTTCTTTATTCACGTTACACCCAAGTAATTGTGCAAATTTAGGTATTTGTAAGAACATCTATGTCAGCAGAATAAATGTAAAATGACTATAACCTAAATAACGTGAGTTCTGTAATCCCCCACGTAGTTACAAATTATTAATTACCATATATTATATTAATACTTTAAATATTTTATAATATGGAAATTGTGTTACACATCCATTTTAAGTTTATGTTCTTTCTAAAAGCAATCTTGGATGCATATTAAAAATACATTTTCTTCTTCCTGTGAGTCTTGAATTTTCGTTATCTATCTTGATAACTTAGAGTAAATTAGAAATGAAAAACTGAGAATCAACACAATTAAGTCTTTATGTTGTAGTCTAAAATTTGTTATACAATTTCATATTCTATAATTCCCTGAGCATCAAAAGCTCACCAGCTGTACATTAGTAAGTTCAGATATTGTTGTTTCATGTTTTACCCTATTATGTCCATTAGTCACCATATAGGGACAGGGGAGATGTCACCTATATTCTCACATCGATTTTTAAAGTAGTTATTTTTCTTATTTTAAAAGTAGTTATTTTTCACTAAAATGTCCTCCCTTAATTGAAATCAGTTTATTTAAGCTCATAGACATAAACATTCAGTGACCTGATGTAAAATAATCTGCCTGGTGGGTTTATGAATTGGGCTGCAACTCTCAGGGTCAGGAGTTCAAAACCACCAGCAGGTCCGTGGGAGAAAGACCGGGCTTTCTGATCCTGTCAGCAGTACAGTCGCAGGAGACGCAAGGGGCGGCTCTGAGTCAGTGCTGGCGGATGACAGTGAGCTTGGTTTGGATGATAATTGGAGCTAGTCACTAATGGAAGCTATCGGGAAATAACAGTTGCCTTCTCTTCAGCAGGATGCGCATTCTTCTTTCTTTGATATATATATATAATCTTTCCCAGTTTTTTCCTCCTTTCTTCCTCCTTCACTATTCTCTCCTTTCTGGTCCAAGGTTTCCTTACTTCCTTAGACTGTCCCCATCTTTCCACTGGTTACATTGCCATTCCCTTTGGCAAAATCGTTCCTTCAGTTACATCAGAGTCTTTGCATGCAATGCCTGGAAAATTAATTCCATGTACGTTTTAGGAAATCTTGCTCACAAGTGCATTTTTCCACTAAAGATGGTTTCAAAGGCTACATTAAAAAACCACAGCCAAACGAGGCAAAGTTTAAGTGAGAAAACATGTGTGCAGCATTAAGCCAAGTGACAGGAACAGGGTTACATAGAAGCAAGGAAGTTCTGTACATACCTTTCAAAGAGAAGATGAATATTTTTAAACTTCAAAAATAAAAAATACAATTGTCAGCACAAAAATCTTACAAAAATTACACCGGGATCACTTGGAAAACAAATCATAAGGCAATTAACCACTAAACAGGAACCACAAATGTAAAACTAAAACATACCTGAAAGCCGCAGAAAGAAAGCAAGAGAGACAAGCAGATAGTAGTTCAAATTAAATTTTAAAATTCCATTTGTGTTTTAGCAGTCTTATTGACTATTGTACAACTTAGATTCTTTCCCTCAAAATTGTATGAGCCTTCATGACTACTAATAAACTAGAAGTTTGCTGAAAATTCTGCTGTTTATTAAATTTCTAGTTATTTTAACTCATTAACTTATGAAATCTTTCATCACTAACCTTTGTTATTTCCCCTTTTTCAGACAATTGTCTTCTCTACTTATTTTTAATATGGGAACTACAGAAAATTTACTTAATGAATTCAGAATTAGCAATCATAAATTACTAAGGTGACATAACCAGAGCTACTTACTACTTGAAGCAGACACGAATGGAAATTATCAGAAGACAGCATTTCCCTTCTCTTTAGCAGAATTTCCATTCTTCCACTCTTCTTTCTTTCTTATAGATATATTTTCCCATTTTTCCCAATAAATTCTTCAATAAATAGATTCTCTTGAAAGGAATATGGGTCATGAAACCTCGATGTTGAAATAAGTTTTTCCCATTCAATTTATAATGTGGATTGAAGAAATAATAACTTACATTACTTTATACTGTCTCAAAAAGATCTCTCATTAGATATTCTTATCTGATTTAATCATCATATATATTTTGAGGAGGAATAAATTGCAAAGGGATTGTTGCAATTTTATTTAAATAAAATTTAAATAACTCTAAAAGGAAAAAAAAAAGGAGGAAACCTGTAAGAAAATTGGAAGGACTTTGGTTTTGCTGTGTTATGAAATGAATGTTTATTTCATGCTGGACTTCCCAAGTGAATCGTGAAGGAATTGATGTAAGGTAATAGCTTGATTTTTCAATGATCTTGACTAATGAGGGAAAAAGATCCCCAAGAGGAGTTAATAGGGAAAGCTAACACAATTCAAGTTTATACTTCATACCATTTTGTTATTTTTCAAGGCTATGAAGGCCACATGTGCAATATTATTCCATCACCACCTATCATCACCACCACCTATCATCACCACCACCAGCTAGCCCTCAGCTAATATACATCAGAAATACTGAACTACAAAAGATGTTTTCTCTCAGGACCCCTAAGAACATCTTCAATAATGATCATTGAGAACTCCTTTTCAATTCTGTTCTGAACTGGAGCACATTGAAATAAATCCAACTGGCAAAATACAAAGGAAAATTGTACATGGAATTGTGACTTTCAAATTCACTGTCCAGATTGGGACACTTGAGACTGAAGGGGACAGGCTCTGCAGGCCAACTCCATGACAAGGAAACCGGAAAACTTTTTTTTTTTAAAGGAAAAAGAGTAATGATATCAAAAGACAAAATGTAAGTTTCTCCTTAACAGTAACGACAACACACATCAAATCTTCATAGAATGATAGTAATTAGTACCTGTTGGCTCTATTAAGAAAAGTCCCTAAATTTAGATGTTTCTGTGTTTCCTTTGTTTTGGGGTTAGTTATTTAAAAGTTATGTATGCTTTTAAAATCAAGTAACAAAATTAATTAAAAAAAGAAAGAAAGGCAACTTCTTCTGGGTTTAAAAATAATCTTATGTCCTATTAGTGGTTAATATTGATTTTCATATTTTGGAAAAAAAATGTTGTTAGGGCCTGTTGGAAGGAAAAAGAGTAAACGTTCCCCTTCCATTAAGACTTGCTGCATCAGAAACGCAGAGAGACAATCCTACTCTGCCCGTGGGATTGCTCTGAATGGAACTGACGTAATGGCAGTGAGGATTTTTTATTGTTTACCTGGTGGTGGGGAGGCATTTCCCACTCCTCATTTATTATATAGCTCTTATGTGCATATGAGGTGGTTAAAATGCCATGGTTTCCACTAAGCGCATCTTTTAGTCTTCAAAGTGACATCTTTGCTTTTGTACACTTTAAAGATGTCTTTTGCAGCAGTTTTGCCAAATGCAATATATCAGTTGACTTCTAGACTACTACTTCCCTGGGCATTGATTACAGGTCCAAGTAAAAGGAAATCTTTGATAATTTCAAATTATCTCCGTTTATCATGGTTTTTCTTTTTGGTCCAGTTGTATTTTTCTTTTAATCTATGGTGAATTTTAGAGGAGATGAGCATTCTAATGTACATTAAATCAAGTTGCAATTGAACACTAAGTTTAATGCTATCATTTAAATGTTAATTTCCCCACCCATTAGTTTGCTATACTGCAGTCAATGATTTATTGGATAGAGCTGAAAACTGTAACCCTGGAATTTCAAATACAGTCAATCAACTTACAATGGGCTTCTGTTTAGATGACTCCATTGCAAATCAAGTATGTATATTAAATGACTCTTTTAATTTATTTATTTATATTAATCATTTTATTGGGAGCTCTCGCAGATATCATAATATTTTGTAATTTCAATGAATCAAGCACAATTGTGCTCTGGCTACTACAATCAGTTTCAAAATATTTTCTTTCTTCTTGAATGCCTTGATACCAGCTCCCTTTTATATGCTCCCTCTTCTATCCTCCCCCAGAAATCCTTATGTGATTATTAAATATTCTTATTCTATTGTCATGATGTGTATATATGCATATATAGTCATATCTCACCCCATGCAATATATTAAGTGAGGTTGTACAGTCATCATTGCTATCAGCTCCCACTTCCTTACCATCCCCCCCCT
>PVJH01023139.1:0-23860 GCA_004026705.1 Nesogale talazaci | reverse complement strand
CCTTCTCTTCCTGATCCTCGGGGAATCATTATTTCTGTTACTGTTTCTGAGGGAGCATTCATCACAGCATGCCTGCATTGAAAGATCTTCATTATACAAATGAACATACGAATGTCTAACAATGTGAATGAGGGAATAGTAAGGGGAGGAACTATTAAAGAACTAGAGGATAGTTATGCCTCATCAGTGCTCTGCTGAACCCTGAATTTATCATCCCTCCTCTGTGCCTCTTTTGAGAGAGACTGTCCAGTTAGCTTATGCCTCTTCGCATCGATTTGTTTGCTTGCTTTTGGACTTCTCATACCTCTTTCCATCAACACCTCATTATCACACAGGTTGGTGTGCTTCTTCCATGTGGGCTTTGTTACTTTCCTGCTAGATGGCTGCTACCACCTTCGGTTATCTATACCTTTATAAATATCTTCATTTGTCTTGGGGGTTAGAAGCATTACGATAAAGCTTCAAATTCATTACTATTGAGCTGATTCCAACTCACAGTGACCTATAGACAGGGGAGAACTCCCCTGTGGGTTTCTGAGACTGTAATTTTTTATGGGAGTAGAAAATCTTGCTTTTCTCCTAAAATTAACTTCAACAATAAATAAATAAGAGTTGGACAAAATGGCATTTTAGTTAAGTTGATAAATTCACTCGTGGAAGGTTCTGGACAATGTGGATTACCTCTGAAAATGGGAATGGTATTCCTAGTCCAAAAATTAGAATTGTTTGGATGGTTCTTTTCTTTTTCTCTTCATATATTTTATTTCTCTTCATATATTTTGCACTGCTTCTCAAATATGCCTATTGTGATTAACAGAGTAATCAGCATTTGGATCCATGGTTCCAAGGAACTGAAACATCTGACTTAGTTTAAATAAATATCTATACAGGACTGCTTTGCATAATAAATCATAAAATTGAATATCTGTGCCTTTGGGGCCAGGGAGTGGTGCCCCATCAGATTCGAGTGGAAAACACTCCTAAAGGTCAACAAACAGACTTTGAACTAATTACAGGCTTTTCTGTGTTTAGTCATTGTTTTGTTGTTGCTGTTGTTTTCTTTTGTTGCTTTGTTTGGCTCTGTCTTGTTTTTGTGCATATTATTATCTCAGCAGGTCTATCTAGATAATGTAGGCTAGATAAACAATCAGGAGGAGAAAATAATGAGACCGATGGTTCCTGTGAGACATAGAAGAGGAGGAGCTTGAGAAAAGAAAATGAAACTAGAAAACTCAGGGACAAAGGAACAACAAAATAATAATAATTTACAAATTTTCAAGGGTTGATGAGGAAAAAGGGGAGGAGGGTGAAAATGAGGAGCTGATATCAAGGACTCAAGTAGAAAGCAAGTATTCTGGGAATGATGATGACAACAAGCGTGCTTGACACAATGGATGAATGTATGGGTTGTATTTAGAGTTGTATGCACGCTCAATGCAATGATTTTTTTAATTGAATATCTGTGAGTGAACATCTAAAAATGATGGTACTGCATGTAGTACACATTATTGCTAATGAGATGTGATAGGAAAAAAGATCAATCATAAGTACAATTCATCTCACCATAACTGGAAAACATCATAAGTTAGTCAATCAAAGACTACCTGCACACTTGATGGACAATTTCAGTGGAGTGTTCAGACTCTGATAGACCAGGATAAAAGGGATTAAGCATCTGATTCCAAAAGGTAATCTGATCCTACGGATCACAACATAATTTTTGCTGTAAGACCAACACCTAGACTAGAAAATCTTCAACATGCACAGTGACCACAATAGTGGAATTGAATATATCAACAGTCTGGAAGATGGTGTTTTTTCAGGAAGTATTTCATTCTGTTGCAAATGGGGTGATCCTGAGCCAAGGTACAGGAACTAGTAACAAAATAATTCACTTAAATCTTTATCACGGGAGTGATTTAGTCCTTTTCTAGGAGCCCCTCTTCCCTTTATATGTCTTGAACATGATTTTGGTCTAATTGCAATCCTACTCCGTTCCCCCATGTACAACCAATAAGTTGGTGTTAAGTGTCAATCCAACCCAGGCTTGTTTGCTTGTTGTTTGTTTTAAGATTATTTTATAAGTACATTGTACATTGTACTTCCATCAGAAATATGAATGTGAATGGATTCTTTTGTGATGTTAGCAGCCATGGATAACCAATAACTAGATCTGTTTGTTCATAAGGCATTGAAAAATGGTGATATTCTAATTCTATAATTTTCTTCATTATCTCAAATATGCTTAAAATATAATCATTTCCCAATAGTATAATTTTCATAAGAAATATCAAGATGAATGCTTTTTACCAACTTTCAAATTACATTCACTCTTCCTTTATAAGCATGATCAGGGTTCAAAGACCAGGTCATTATGTAGAAATTGGTTAAGGTGAAATACTAAAGATTTCCTGCCTTGGTTTCTCTTTCTCCCCAAGCCCAGCCCTTTGAGCTGGGTGAAAATTGTCTCTCTGTCCCTGTGGTACCAATAGTCTCACTCTTCCTTAGAATAACAAGGAGGAAAAACATACAGATTTAGAGAATGCTGAACCAACTGTAGTAAAAAAGTGACGAAAAGCCAGGAACAAGATCAGTAAGTGAAGCACAGATAATTATGTAGAACAAATAAACCAGCAACATGCACACACAGCAGCACAACAACAATAGACATCTAATAAAAAGGAAGCCAGTAGAAATGATGCAGGCACAGGAAGACACTGGGAGCTTTGCAAGAGGCAACAGAAATAAATATTGCTAGGGACATAATCCTGTAATAACTGTGATCTTCAAGTACATGAATGGATAAAGAAGAAGGCTGATCATGTTTAAAAGGAGAGTCGAAGTAAACCCAAGGATGCAGCAAGGCTTGGCCGGGAATGTTTGCATGTGTGTCTTTACCTTTGCCACAATGAATGTTGCGGAGCAGAGCATATGGGGGCTACAGTTGTCAAAACTTAAAGACACAACCAAACTCCTTTAGGGAAGGAGTTGTTGGGTTTGGAGGTTCGGGACTATGGTCTCAGGTGACATCAAGGTCAATACATAGTTTATAAAGACAATGTCTACATCCTTCTTTGGTGAGTAGCACCTAGGGTCTTAAAAAGGTCATAAGTGATCATCCAAGGTGCAACTTGTGGCCTTTCCCCATCAGAAAGAAAGAAAGAAGAGGATGAAGGTGATGAAAGTAAAATGAAACATGCAAACAATTAGCCACATGGACCAATGGGCCACGCGGACATCAATCTTCACAACCCTGAAACCTGAAGAACTAGCTGGTGCCTGGCTACAGCCACCAAGGGCTCTGAAAGGGATTGTGTAAAATGTCTTAGGACATTGTATAATTTGTAAACTATTATCATGTTCATACTATTTAAAATATTTGTATTTCTACTTTTTCATTGCTACTGTTTGCCCAAATATAAATGATCTTCTTCCTTTTTCTTTTTTTGTGCAAAATAATGAAATGTTTTCCATATAATGATCCTAGGTGTTACTACTTAACAGAAATCCCCGTGGGAAGCGGAAAATTTAGTCCAATTGGAAAAATGCCTGCTGGTTGCCTTACCCCAGGTGCTGTATTCATATGTTCCTGGCTGAGAAAAATTGTAAGTGTAATATAAGGGAAAGACCAGAATCTGGACTCTGAAAATTTGGATTCAAAACCTTACTTCACTGTTAAGAGCTATATAAGCCCACACAAGTCACTAGACTTTATGCTCGTTGAAAGAATCAAGCAATTGATATTTTCTTGATATCTCCCTTGTGAGAGTCATGGCAAATTTGGTTAGAAGAAGAGAAATTCGTCATGCTAATTCAAGTACCTGCATATTTTTCTTCACAGTTCAGTACAGAAAATAGAAATCTCTCAAAGCATTTAAAACAGAAATTTAGGTATTAAATGCCTTTAAAGTTATTTGAAAAGCTATGGGAGCTATAGAGGAAGTTTGCTTCAGACGGCATGCCTAACCATTGATCTTCAAAAAAATAAATAGACTGTCACTGTTTTCTTATGTCTAAAGCGAGTTTGCTAATTGTTCACTTCTTTAGGGGTATTTGTGAGGATCAGAAGAGATAATCCAAAAAGAAAAGAAAAAGGCTTATATTAATTTTAGTTTTTTAAAATGAAGCCCTGGGATGAGCCCCGGTGGTGTAATTGTTGAGTGTGGGACTGCATCCCACTGGCTTGACGGTTCAAATCCAGCAGCAGCTCTCTGGGAACAAGACCAGACCTCCCACTCCCACCAGAGGGCAGTGATGCCCCCCAAAATAAACAAAAATTAAAAAACAATAAAATGAAGTCCTATACCATACCTATTGTAAAATGTTAACATAAGAAAACACAACAAAAGTTACTTAGCACAACATTTTGCTATACACATTTGCTATGGTTTATACAGCTATATTGGCTGACACTGGGTCTCCAGTTCTCAGAAAATACTAATTGAATTGAATCTACATGTGCATTCATGTGTTTAGTAAATAACATAAATGCATCCATCCATGTGAATTTTTTATCATTGCTAATAACAACCCTTATTATTTTGTTTTATGAAGTTATATGATAATTGACTGAGTTTCCACTTGGCAAATTCAAGAACCAATCGAAGTGTCACGCTACAGAACAGTTCCTCAATGACTAGTACATTCTGTTCATCCTCAATAGGCTTAACTTCAATTTATTCCAGAAATGTGATTCCAGTACTTTCACAGGGCATTGAACTACAGATAAGACAATTGCAGCTATAAAATGCTATCCTCTATCAGCACTAAATAGCAAAAAGTTTTATTATAAAAACTGATGCTGCTATAAGACTATATTAACCCATTCCATAGCTCTAAGTGAAGAACCCCTAGGGACCAGATGAGAAAAGGAGAAAAAGCAATCTTTTTTGGGAAACTACTTTAAAGATAATACTAATAGTAGTAATTATTTTTATCATGTTCCGTCTTTTATTTAATAATAGAACTTAGATCAGGTAATATACAGACTCCTCATTTTAAAATATGAAATGATTATCTAATATATGTCAAGAAGTTTCATTTGTTAAAATAATGAGAGTGTTAAAATAACCCCAGCCTACAAAAAGCAACAGATCTTACGCTTAAGCAAATTTGTGAGTAAAGTGCTATTTACAATGCACTGTCTAACAAATGCTATTAGTATGCTGGTGAGGAAGTTTAAAGTACCCTGAACTTGACTTTGGTGGCCAGAAAAGACTTTCTAAAGAAGGCAGTGGCTAAGCTAGACCAGAGGATGAGTATGTATGAAGCAAAGACTGCAAAAAGAGTGGAGACAATGTCTGATATTTTGGAGTGCTTTTTTCAGACAAACAAAAGTATTTTGACTTAATGCTAATGTAAGTGAGTGACAGTAAGTGGGTGTGTTCAAATTTGCATTAAATATAGGGTGAGATAGGAGACCTGCAAGAATGAAGGTAGATGGGACACTTGGGAGAAAGTCAGTAATAAAGATTAAGTGCATACATGACCGTCCCTAAAAGATGAAGCGTATTTAATTTTTTAAGTGAAAGAATCCATACCAGGACGAAGATGAGCGAGATGCTGGCCTGATGCTTACACTGCTGGTTTGAACGAGAACCTTGTCTAGACTTGATCACTGTACTCAGTGAAACTGGAAAAGAAAAAGAAACACAGAAGAACTCTGACAGGGATAGCATCAGTCCTGGAATCTTGAGTACAAGGTTCCCAGAGGAACCTAAGATAAAATATTCAACAGTAGTTCTGTAAGTAGATCTAGGAGCTCCAGAGACTTCTCTGAGATAGGGAGCATAGAGGGCAAGAGAATGAGAGAAACCAGGCAAAGAAAGTATGTAGAGTATTCTTGAAGGATGAGGCAGAGGAACCGCAATATCTAAGAGAGAATGACAAGAGAAGCCCTCGCAGAAAGCAGAGAGGTAGCATCAGAGAGGTAGGGGGCCTGGGACATTTCTATGTCATGCAGTCAATGCATAGGAATGCTCCCAGAAGAATAAGTAGTTAGTAGTGTTAAATGCTACTAAAAGAACACATCAATGGGAATTAGAATTAGAAAAGGGGCATTGGGTTTCTTGGAAGTGTTTAGAGTGTGATGGGTCTATGCAATGCTGCCATGAGTTTTTTTTTCACTGCAGAAGTGAGGGAAGGGAAACAATGAGTGTACACAGACACTTCTTTGTACAGGGAGGAGAAGGATCCAGTAATAGATGCAGGGAGTGCATTTCATTGAGGAAGGTTCATTGACTTATTTGTAGATGAGAACAATGAACCATGTTCAATGCTGATAGACCAAAGTAGCAGAAAAAAGAAAACAGACCCTTTCGATGGAGAAGAGAAAGTCTACTCAAAGAGAAAGGAGAGGAACCAGAGCACAGATGAAGATGGGTTAGCCTTAGAAACATTCCATCTTGTTACATTCCATGTAACAAAAACGTTTTGAAAGCTTCCTCATTTCTGGCGATACAGAAATGAAAGACCACCATTAACTCTCAGTGAGTCCATAGGACTGGGTAGAACTGTCTCTGTGGAGTTCCTATACTGTAAACTTTTCCAGAAGTAGAAGTATTTCTCTTTTCCACCAGGAGCAGCTGGTGGTTTTGAACTGCTGAACTTATTGCTCACAGCCCAGCATGTAATGGCTAAGCCACCAGGGTTCTTTCAAAGAATCTATAGAAGATACAAATTTATGTAAGTTCAATAGGACATGTAGGGAAAGGGGTGAACTACAGAGGGAAAGAACGTGAATGTGGCAAGATGTCATTTGTTTTTAAATGAAGATCATTCATTCTATGGGAGGCATTGCACTTTGTGTCTTAATCTCCGAGATGGCACTTTGTCTGTGTAAACTTTTACCAAAGTTGTTCCTGTCTCTTTAGCACCTTCTGTGCCTGCTGGGTCTAAAGGACCCATTACCCCTAAAGGAAATAATCAATCCAAAGTATTTTGTTCTTGGTTTTATACAAGGAAACTCACTTATTACAAGGCAGGGCTCATTTCATACCTGGATTTGTTTCTTAAATTCCCACAGGAGGCAGCCAACAGAGATCGTTCAAATAGCATATTACCAGATAGGAATAGTTTCAAAGTGAATTCAATTTGGGAAGCAGCCACACCCTCTGCTCCTGATGTCGTGTAACTTTTCATTATTCAACGGAATCAGCATCATTTAAGAAATTATCATTTGAGACCAGGGGGCTACAGGGAAAATAAATGTGTGTGCCCTTGTACAAAGAAGGAAAGCGGGAACTGCTTTGCGTGCTGAAAAGGAAAGGCTCTTGGGTAAGAAAAATAGACAGTGTGTGCTGGCTGGTGTGCATATGATGCTTAGGTTGGGACCTCCAAGGAATCAGACTGACAATATTATGAAAGGTTCTGATTCAACGCCTCCTTTTCAAAAACACTTCAAAGGATGGGGAAGAGGGACACCAAAGGTATCAAGGATTTCTTTCAGGGCTGTGTTAATTTATTTTAGACCAAAGAACAAATATCCCAATAGACAAGGTAAGTGATTCAGTCCTCTGATTATAGTGACAACCCTTCTATAAAGACCAGGTCAACGGCAGGCTGTGAGAGATTCCTAATCAATTGTGCATCAACTTGCCTGTGAAGCAAGTTATTCTGATGGGTGGGTATGCACTACCAGCTTGACACAGAGAAGCCAATGCAAGTGAGGGCTGGGTAGGGGCAACAGGGACTTTTCTCTCCTGACTAACAATATCTCGGTGGACTCAGAGGACAGAGACAGACAGTGGCAAAGGAGATTCAAAGCTTATTTTGTTGTAGCAAACTACCGTGAATCTAGTTAGGAAATATTTGACTTGGTGTCAGAATTTTCAGGCATGGGTTCCAACATGCCCTAGGGTAGTCTCGCTGTCAGACCAGAATCAGGTAACCTAATTTCTCTGTCAAATGAAGGCAATTTCTCAAGGGTAAGTAGCAGAATTAAATGAGATAACTTTAAGGGTTTTGGTTAACTCTTAAATGTTGCACAACCTAGAAACCATTATCTCTAATGGGAAGAATTTAACCGGTAACATATTTGTACTTTAAAATATCACATGCAAAAAGGCAGTAGTAAAACTGTGAGCAACCAAAAGAGCTAAACGCGAACCATTATGAACTCAAATACACTGAAGGAAAACCAAATTTACAGACGAAAAATAGCATGAATCTCACAGCAGCCCAGAAGCTGAGACTGAGGTAACACAAGTATGGGGACGGGGCAGAGGGTTTAAAAAAGAAAATTTTAAAAAGTCAAGAGACACCATTTGGCTGTCTGATTTCACCATCAGTCAGTAAAATGTCTTAAGTAAAGAAAGAATGAAGATTATTGAAAACTGCCGAGGCTCCTGTGTTGAGATGGAATATTTATTTTCAGCAGGGTAGGTGATAAATTGCTCCCTTTCTATTGTCTAATTGTACTTAGTTAAAATGCTTCCATTACACCATTTAGGGGACACTGACTAGTTTATCTGTTTAAGAGGCAAGAAGATATGGAATTACACGCCACACAGGGATGGTGAAAATGAACACCATACCCTCTTCTTCCCATCAAATCCACCAAAATTTAGCCGAGGGTTTGAAAACAGTGCCCTGATGACACATGGCATAAGTCCAATTTCTGACAATTTGTCAAGACCTACCAAAGTGACAAATTCATCTCTTTTGGGGTCTTGTTTCATTGCTAGTCTATACATGTATGAACTGGGGGGGGGAGGGTGTAGGCTCCTCACTGAATTATTATTTATTTATTTTAGAGAGAAATTGGGAAGATTTTAAAGATTTGTCTACTGGAGGTTGGTCAAATAAACGGTAGACTATCAGAACAATGGAAACAATGTATCCATGTAAAATAATGAATATTATCTTTATTTGTTGATAAAGAAAAAGTTCCAAGGTATGTACATTACACGAGAAAGACCAAAATGCTAAACAGTATTTGAAAAAGTGTGTTCATTTTTGCATAGTAAGATATACATAAATTCTCTGGGAAAAATACACAAGACATTAAGAATTCTGCTGCCCTGCCACAGAGTGTGGCTTATGAACTGTGTGGGTAGACAATGGAAGAAGGAAGATGTTTTATTTTTATACTTCTTAAAGTTTTTAACAATGTAAGTACATTGTTACCTCAAAATTAATTATGACACAGTCTTTGCTTGGTAATCCAAATTTTCCCACCAAATTGTTCACTTGCACAATCTTTTTGCCTATGTAAGGAGCCCTGATGGTGTCGTGGTTATACATGGGCTGTGATTTGCCAGGTCAGCAGTTCAAAACCGCCAGCTGCTCCATAGGAGAAAAACAAGGTTTTCTACTCCCATAAACAGTTACAGTTTTGGAAACCCACAGGGGAATTGCTGTGAGTCCACACCAACTCGATGGTAGTGAGATTGCCTACTTGGCTGCACAGCCCATTGCAGTTGCTCAGTCATCAATGCTTACTAAATGAACATTGAATCATATGATGCTATAACTTAAACAAAGCTACAGCAACATCCTGTCCTACTCTTCAAACAGAGTTCTTTAAGTTTTGTGTGAAAAGGCTATTGAGAAATATATATTACTGAGACGAGAAGAAAATGGAACTTAATACATGATTCTAATTCTACATGCCATTCATTTTCTAATTTGTTTTCACAAAAGCTATGTGGCCTGGTTGTTCTTCACTATAGTACAATCAATCCATACCCTGGTACATTGTGACCTTGGAACAATGGAATGAAATGATGCCCTTGCCAGTCCTGCCTGGCCCCTATGATGGATTGCTGCATGGACAGTTGTGACCCACAGGGGGGGGTATTTTGGGAAGTAAATTTTTAGTCCTCTCTTGATGATCTTAGTTTGGAAGCCCTTACTCAAATCTGATCATTCTCTTACCTGATTCTTCTTCACTGCATGACAACAACTAACTCAGTGGAGACAATTCAGAGGTTCATGCGCAGAAGAAAAAATTAAAAATCCACTAAACACATACAGTAATAAAAGTAATTAAGGGAAGCTTCTATGTAATGATTGTAAATGACGTTTAAGCATATAATTATAATCACTGTATATATAGCTATAGTTAATTCTGTTTTTATTGCTGACCATTCAGAATCTTAGTGGCACAATAGTTACGTGGTCACTGCTACTCAAAGGTCACTGGTTGGAACTTATCAGCCACTCCGTGGATGAAAAGACCTGGTCATTTATTCCCATCAGGATTACAGCCCAGGACTCTGAGATGCTCACCTTCCCAACATAATCGCTGAAGACAAAGTGGGTGCATAAGCAAATGTGGTAAAGATAGCTGATGGTGGCTGGCTATTAAAAGGTTCAGCATTTGGGTTCTTAAAAGCTTGAAAATAAGCAAGCAGCCATCTAGCTGAGAAACAACCAAGCCCACATGGAAGAAGGACATCATCCTGTGTGATGATGAGGTGTCGATGGAATCTGAGTTATCAGGTATCAAAGACCCAGAGCTAAAAATCATAATATGAATGAGGGGGAGAGTGTGAAATGGAAATCCAAAGCCAATCTGTAAGCAATTGGACATCCCCCTACTGAAGGGTCATGGGGAGAAGATGGGCCACTCAGAGTGCAGCATAACACCAATGAAGCACACAGTTTTTCTCTGGTTCTTTAATGCTTCCTCTCACCCCACTTTCATGACCCTAATTCTACCTTATAAATCTGGCTAGACCACAGCATATAGAGATAAGAGCTGGAAAAACAGGGAATATAGGACAAATGAACTCCTTGATACCAGTAATGAGAGGAGCCATACCAGGAGGGGAAGAGCAAGGTGGGGTGAGGGGAAAGTGGAAACTGATCAAAATGACCTATCTATAACCCCCTCCCAGTGGGGATAGACAACAGACAAAGGGTTAGAGGGAGTCACAGACAGGGCAAGACATGAAAAAGTAATAGTTATTATAAATTCTCTTAGATTCATAAGGGAAGGAGGGAGGGAGAGGGAAAGGGAGGAGCTGATATCAAGGGCTCAAGGGGGAAAAATGCTTTGAAAACAATAATGGGAACATATGTACAAATGTGCTTGAGACACTGGATGAATATATGGATTGTGATAAGAACTGTATGATTCCCCAATAAAATTATTTAAAAAAATTACTGCCTTGGAAACCCCATAACACAATTATTTCTCCCATAAAGGGTTGCTATGAGTTAAAATCAATTGATGGCAAACAATAATAGTAGCATATATAACAACATGGACTAATCTTTGTATCCTAATAGTAAATATAAAAATAATTACCAAAAACTATTACAGCTTAGTACCCTTTTTATAATTTTCAAAAACAAATGAACCTAACCATTGTAAGTTTTGTGATTATTTTCATAAAGAGTAAAGCCATATGTGGCACAGTGACATAGTATGAGACTTGGAGGTCAATGGGATTACTATGCTTTCCCTCTGGTGAAAAGTGTCTGAGTCTTGCTTTCTCTTCAGCTAATTTGTTTCCATACCCAGTTCTCTCTCAATTGGATCCAGTTCCTCCTAGACAACTTGGAGTCCACCCTCTCTAGTGGAAAATATCTGTGATTTGCTTCTCTGTTAGGTTTCATCCTAACATAGGTTTCAACTTTTGCAAGTTTTGCCATTTGGGTTAGGCACACATATTAAAACCAGGAGGGATAAGCAAGGGAGTATTGAGCACAGTATTTAAGATGGCCTTCCCCTGGGAAATAAGGAAGGGTTGGCTGAGGGGAAGCATATGAATAGCTGGAAATAATTGTTAATATTCTAACTGATTAATGGGTTGGTGGGTGTTCAGCATATTATTAAAATAAGGAAATTAAAAGCTTAGCAGGGAATAAGAATATCGGCTGAGCCCCGGTAGTGTAAGTGGTTGAGTTTGGGACTGCGGCCCGTGAGTTTGGTGGTTCAAATCCAGCGGCGGCTCTCAGGAGCAGCGCTGGGTAGCTCCCACAACCACCAGAGGGCAGTGATGCCTCCTCCAAACAAAAGAAAACAAAACAAAAAGAACATTGGTAATATGGTACTACTTCTTCCTAATAGTGTTATTCAAGATCTGCTTAATAGCAGTATGGTGTAGGTATGTTTACTTTGTGCATATATGTATTTTAATTTTAAATAAAGCATAATATTGGTAGTATAGTTTAATACACACATTTTTGCTCCCAACTAACACACTTCTTGAGCCTGGAATTGTAGTTTTGATTGTGAGGAAATATTTCGGATTTTGCATCCTGAAAAATCACTTTGCTAATAAGTGACATGAAATACAACTGCCCGTATTTGGGGGAAAGTCTGACTAGCAGTGAAACTGAGTTTTTATAAGCAACTGCATGAAAGAAATATGTTCCTCCCCCAGACTTCTGCTTGACCTCACTCTTTCTCTTACCACCTTCAATAAAAACCAACAAGCTTACTGACTACCATCAATTCATTTCAGATCCCTGGAAACCCTATAAGAAAGGGTAGAACTTCCCTTTTAAGTTAGATGGTAACTTTTCACAGGTGTAGAAAATCTCCTTCTCTCAAGGATCAGTTGATAGTTTTGATCTGCCAACCTTACAGCTCCTTTCATCTTCAGTAAACCCAAACCAAACTCATTGCCATCAAGTTGATGACAACCCATAGCACCCCAATACAGCAGGGTAGAACTGCCCCTGTGGGTTTTTGAGACATTAACCACTTACAACAGTCTTTATTTTGGGGGGATGCTGGTGAGTTTGAACTGCCAACCTTGTGGATCAAAGGCCAAGGTGTAACCTCTATGCATATCTTCAATAGGAATGTATGAAAACTAAAACTGTTGACACTGTGTAGAGACTTACCCCTGGCAGTACAAGCATTTAATGTGCTCAACTGTTGTAAAGTTTGACCTTCAAGTCCACCCAGTGGTGCCTCAAAGAAAGAAAGAGGGGAAACAGAGGTCTGTTGATGGATTTTTCAAGATCAGCCATCCTATGGACCAGTGTTCCATTCTGACCATTCCATCACCACAAACCAGAAACAACTCGAAGGCAACTGTTTAGAGATTTATAGTTTAAAAAAGCTCAATTCTATCCCAGAGAAATGTTCTAACAACCCTGTGAGTGTGCAGGCATGAATTAATTTAAGGCATTAGCTACAGATGGTTCTCAAAACATTGTTCCAAAGTGTGGCATGTACACAAGTGATTTAAAAAACAAACTACAACCAAAACCTCACACATTTCAGAAACATTCCACACACTATTCACTTCTAATATTTAGGTAAAATGTACATCTTTGTATATTTATTTGAGCATGTACTACATATACTTCTAATGTAGTAATTCTAACTTTCACTTTCAAAGTGGCACAAAGTTGCTCTTTTCAATAAAGTTATGCTTAAAAAAGATGAATTTATTTCAAGAAGACTCAAGTATATAATAGCATAGATGTTATTTAGAGCAGAGGAACGTTTTAAATGTTACAAAGGGACTATGGAAATAACAGAAAAATCGGAAAATCCATTCTAGTCTGTTACTTTTAAGAAAAAAAGGTATGTGCATTCCTAGATCACCTACACTGGTTTGGCAACTTGGATAGAGGGATGATAACTGTGTCTACTATGTTAAAACCTAAAACGCTTGTACTGGAGAAATAATAAGGAAAAATACACAGTCAATACCCTTATGGAGTTCGCCTTTCAAGAAAAGCTCAAACAAGTTTAGTTTATTTCAACAGAGTAAGCACATAGCAGTATAGGAAAAGCTAACTCATTCTTTGAGCAGCAACAAAAGCTTCCTGGAGCAGCTGACATTTAAAAATGTGTCAGCACTAGCCAGAGGTGAGAGGTGACTGGGAGGAGGAAATAGTATGTACAAAAGCCTGGAGAAGAAGGAAAGCATAGACGTTTAGTGGACTCCAAGTAGACTGGAAAAACTGGATCAAATGCAGAGAAAGTTGGGAGTGGCAAGTAATTAGGCTGGAGAAAACCAAGACTCAGACAAGAAGATCTGTAGCCTCTACAAATCCTCAGGGTTCTGGTTGGTAAGCAACAGAAAAGGACTCTGAGTGAATTAAAAGAAAAAAATTGAAAAACTATCAGAACAATTTGAAATATTGCATTCCCCTCCTATCCTTATAGCATACACTGAGGAGTTTCCAAAATAAGAAGAGTTGGATGCCTGCATAAAACAAAAGCGATGAAAAAAAATGTTAAAGGAAAACAAAGCCCAACGAGTTTAGACTTCACTCTGCAGACAACCAGGAGTCATAACAGGGATTGACATGTTTATCTTTGCATTTTAGCTAGATTCTTTCTTTGAGAATTGGAAAGACTAGATCAGGGAGCAATGGGAGATTTCAGCTTATTCAGAATGGTCACTGCTCTTTGATGCGCTGTTATTATGGAATTCACTCTCTGGGCACAGAAAAGCCACGATTCAGTCATTTGGCTCTCACAACTGACCAAAAAAAAAAAAAATCCTAGATATGCAACTATTTGGAGCATCCTCTAGAATATTCCTCTGTCATCCCAGAATTCACAGAACAGACCTTCAAACTATCCTAATTTAAACAGCGTGGAACTTGACTTTTTTTTTCCAAACGTCTCTCCTTTGGTTGTAACACTTGACCTTGACTGTCTCCCATAATGGGATGTAAATTTATTAACACCCTTTACTCACTTGCCTGCAACCATATATTTTGGGTCCTTCCCAAGTCTTTAATTTCTTTATTGGTGCATTTCATGATGAGTGTTGCTTCTGTTTAAAAGCTCTTTGCAGTCTCTGAGCTTTTGGAATACACTGTTTCTCTCCCATCCATGGTTTCATTAAAAAATTGATTTTCCCTGCTTCTCACAGGTTTCTGTACATGGCACAGAATTTTAGATAGATACCACCACCTAAGAAATGGGGTATAACCAAGATCTGAGTAATGTTATTTTAATTGCAATTTAAAGTCAAAAGGCAAAGACTTAGCAAAGAGCTATTTTCATTACAGTTGTTCCATGCATGAAATGAACCATTACACGTTGGAAAAGAAGAAATCGTTCCAGAGTGGCTTAGTTATAACAAACAAAATGAGTTCCAACAAGCTGTTTTCAGTCCCATGGCCAAAAAATGCATTCTGTTGCTATTCAGGATTTTTTTTTTAGTGTGGCATTATAGTCTGAAATGTTATTTTATATTATACTCGCTTCTATGACTTATTTGCATTGAGTAATGAGAGAAATGACCAGCTGGTCTCTTGCAGTTACAAAGCCCTTTATTGGAGGCAGCAGGATGATGGCAGATGGCAATTTAGGTTGAAGTCTTACTAAGAATAGATTTGCAATATCTTATTGGTGGGGGATAAACAGCCTTTCTGAATCTATAAGAATGATAGTTGGATGGTTTATTGAGATACTAATTTGCATTTTGGTCTCACTGTATTTCCCCCACTCCCTCATTAAAGTGGGAAAAGCTATGAGAATCAGGGTGTCTGATTTCCATGGGAAAAAGTTGCCCAAACACAAGTCTATTGTTATTGTATCTTGTTTTTCCAAACCCAACTACACTTTAGAAGAGTATAGGCCAACAAGAGGAGGAAGAGGAGAGAGAATGTCCTTGGATTAGAAAGTATGATAGGAGAGAGGCCTTTGATATATTTTTCAAAGCCAGCAAGTAAATGGAGTAGCATGAATTGTCCTTTGCGAACTTGATCGTGTGCCATGAGGTGTCCAGGTTTGCTACCTCCGTTCCTACAGTAGGCACAGAAGTAGTAGAGCCACCTAGATTAAAGGATGCAGAAGGCATCCCTTTTGTAATGACCCTTAAAGCATGAATAATAGATTGCTCCCTGACCCTCATTAATGACAAGAAACTTTCTAGATTCCTCTTCTCATCGGTGAACTAGGAAGTAGTGGAGCCTGGATTATACATGGTCTAGCACCAAACTTTTGTGACTGGTAATACATCTCTCCCCCGCTGATGATTCAAAAGACAACAAAACTCAACTTATTTCTGGAGCGTCAATTTCAATGCAGAGTCACCCTATAGAACAGAGTAGAACTGCCCCTCTGGGTTTTCCATGCCACAGCTCACTATTGCAGAGACAGCCTTGCCTTCTTGACGCTACTGGCTAGCCTGCTGACTTTTCAGTTAGCCATCCAGTGTGAAACCCATGATGCTATTAGGGATCTTCTAATTATAGGAGGCTTAGAATAAAGTTTAATAAGATGGTTCTTACTAGTAGTATCTCTTGCTTATGAGTATTCAAAACTTAAAACTAAACTCACTGGCATCAAGTCATTTCTGATTCATAGAGTTAAGTAAAACTCAAACCACTCACAAATATGAGAAGAAAAAATATTATTTCAGGTAGGGAATATAAGACAAAGGATTTTGAAGACAAAAGTCTAGATCATTGTGCACTTGAATTATTATAATAATCATAGGACAATCAGAACATTAGAAGAGTCTCAAAAAGAAGAAGACCTGCTTTGTGAGAAATAGATCCATATGTCTCCACTACGACCCATCACTGTATGGAAATCACATCTCCTAAGTATGTTGCCATTTTTGTCCTGACTACTTCATGTGGAGATGAGGAAAACCCCAGCTCTGTTCAGTCTGTGGCCACCACACTCACTCCTCATCCTTTACACCAGAATAAATTATCCCAGTTCAATTAGCATTATCTCCCGAGGTTTCATTTCAAGGATTTTATTCTATCCCTTATATTCATCACAACAACTTCAGTTTTCATATCCCAATTGTGTCTGAGATCATGAAAGACAATGTCCTTTCATGATAAGAACCAAGGGCCAGCTCAGAAGCCAAATCACTGCAAGATCTTCAGAGGCTGTGTGAAATGGTTAACAGTCATGCTTTCCCACTTCCCAGGTCTGTGCCCATGAGCCGTCTTCAAGCTTTTCACACTTAAGTGCCCACATTGAGAAAGCAGGATGTTCATGATAGTACTTCAGAACAGTGAATTATTTACTATGACTCTTCTAATCATAATCTCTGTAGTTCTCACCAACAATCTTTTCCAGATGGAGCTGAGTAGGAGCTAGTTGGAGAAGATACTGAGATGATTTACTTGTGAGTGCTTATGAACATATTTCATTAAGTTGCCAAACTTTTGCACATAAAATGAGCCCTCTCAGGAGCAGGGCAGGAAGCTTCACTACCAACAAGAACTATTCAATATTCTTCACTAGCATAATAATTTAAAGACATCAATATGACAAAGATTCTTAGATGAGGTATGAATACTAAAGTTAGAGAAACACTGGCCTAAGTACCAGAAAGACTAGCATCTAGATTCCTAAAGATGTGTCTTCAAATAAACAGTCATCAACTTCATCCACATGGAAGTACAACAGCTTGTGTGAGCTAAGGATTGTAAGTAACAAAACCCAATTCTGAAGGAGGGCCTAGAATTTGGATGTGAATTCTGAAAACCAGTTTTCAGAAGAGTATAGATGACAGTGAAAGTCCACATTCCAGTTGCAGGATCTCTATATCGATTAAGCCTCTGCTGAGCGCCGACTGATCATACCCCAGGGATATGACTAGTCTTGGTACCAGACAGAGAAAAAAAGTAAAGTCAACTCTAGTAAGTGAAGTTAGGTTGAAATGTAACACATTCTCATTTGATGTTCTTTTAAATCCATTTTAAAATTATTTTAATTTTTAATATTTTCTGCTTTCTCTTTGATTGAAATTTTTGTTTCATTTTGTCATGGTTGTTTCCTTCCTGTTTGGGTTTGTATTATTTCCTGCATATGAATTCAGTTTATGTAAATCTATTGAGACAATAACTGGATTACTAAATACCTAGGGGGATGACAGGGGAGATTAGGGTAAATGGGAGCTAACAACAAGTATAAGAAAGATGAAAATGTTTTGAAACAGATTGTGGTGATGATGGCACAACTTTTCTTAATGAGACTGAACTACTAAGTTGTATACTATGTGAATTATATGCCAATAGTATGATTTAAAAAAAAAAAACGACCCTGGCAGTGGGAAGGAACAACCTCCCTGATCAGACAGGTGTGGAGTCCCAGGGACTGTAGCTGAGAGGTGAGCCCCTTCACTTCCTCTAGAGAGTAGGGTTTCTCCTGCTATGGTTCCCTTAGCTGCCATTTATGGGACAATTGCTCAGTAGGAGGCCTGGTACCTGGTACAATATATATTTTATCAAATTTGATCCTCAAAATATTGCTAAAAGCAGACTGTACTTTCCTCATTCTATAGATGAGGAACTAGAGAGCCAAAGAGGTTAATTACTGAATGTCATATACCTTGGAAGTAACTGAGCAGGGTTGAAGCTTTGGTCTTTCTTTGGCTAACATTTTAAATTATAGCATTGCTTGGCTTCTTCAGAATTTCATTATCGTTATAGTTGTTGTTAGTTGTCCTCAAGTTGTACTCAACTCATGGAAATATCACGCATACTAGAAAAAAACATTAGTAGGTCCTGCATGGTCATTGGTATGCAGGAGTTCATTGCTATGTCTCTTGTCTCAATCCATCTCATCAAAATTTTCCCTACTATTTGTTGGCCATCTTAAACAAACATGATGCCTTTTTCTAAATGATTGATTTTTTTAGAAGTCATTTTATTGGGGGTTTGTGGCAGTCGTGTGCTTATGTTAATTTTATGATTGAAATGTAGGGGTGGAGTCTAGCCTGTTAATCTGGAGATAGCCAGGGAGTAGCCAATGAGGCCTCCGTGTGGGCATGGCTTTCTCCTGAGACCTCTGGAAGATCTTGCAATATTTCCTTGTGAAGATAAGAAACTATCTTCCCCAGTTGTTGGGAATTAGTCTCAGAGATGATGAATCATGGACAAGACAAGATGGCAGCATCCGAGAAGGTGAAAGAGCTAGAGGAGAAGCCACATGGCTTGCCCTGATGGAGCCAGACCTCTGAAGCTGGAGAGACCACGTGGGGACTCCTGACAGTGATGAGTTGCTCTTGCCATCACTGGACGCTGTTGATGGACCCTGAGCCCTGGAAGCGAGGAGCCATGGGGAGACCCATGCCAGCACTGGGATTCTGCACCTGTGACTTCATGAGTAGGAAGGAGACATTATAGACTGGTATCAGACATATGGGCCAATATCGGACTTATGATTTTGAACTGGACTGGGTTGGGATACTTTCTCCGTGTTCCATTCCTTTTGTATATAAGCCATTCCCTTATATCCATATCCATGACTATGAAATTTGTTCCTCCAGTCTACCTGGACTAACACATTATGGTACCAGGAGTGGGGTACTAGAGGAACAAATCATAAAGATGGAAAGTAGATGCATGTTTGACTTGTGCCTTGTGGTATTGTTACTTCTTGGGCTAATCAGTAGTCAGATATGTTCATGCAGATTACTGAGTTATTTTCTGGAAACAATATGGGAAGTTAAAGTTTTGATTATTTTATTTGGATGCTGTCTTTGGTTATTCCTTTATAAGCTGAATACTGTTAATGTTTATCTTGAGCTCAGGGGTAAAAGCCACCATTTGAATATCTCAGAACCTCAGAAGGTCAGAATGCCTGACCAAAAGCAGGGATCTCTTTTGATGTCTTCAGAGACCTAATTTCATGTTTTTGTGTAAACGGTAGTTTAGATAAAATTATAGATAAGCTTAATAAGTATTGACCTTGACTGTTTTAAGAATTAAGTTTGATTTCTGCCTATGCTTTTTACACTGATTTCTTATAACTATTATCGTAAATATAAGGATGTATTGAAATGTTTATTGGGGAGTATGAAAGAGTTTGTAAATCCAGTTACCTCAAGCCAAGCATAGAGGGTTTAGGACTCAGCTTCAAAAATATATCTGAAGAGATTTAGCCCACCTTGTCCTTAGATGGGTTTTAGCCACACCTAGAAAGACTTCTCTGAAGAAAGTAACCCCACCTAGTCTTTTGGAGTACTCAGGATACTTGTATTCAAAGAGAACATCATACTGACAGTTAAAGAAGGATAGAGTCTGTTTCCTTGGAAAATCCTGACTAGTGACTATTTTCAGAAGCGAAGGAATCTGGAACTGTGAAGATAACTCCTCTCTGGGACTGAATGGTAAAGGAAACTGCAGCAGGTTGAAATGCTTGCTAGGTTTCCACCTGGATCTACTCTTCGAGTAGAAGTAGGAGAACTGTAGCAATAAAGAGACAGGTTGACTTTGGCCACTGACACCCGTGGACTTGGTTCACAGGAAATAGAGGAGATGAGAGTGGTTGACTGGTCTGAAGTTCATCACCTAGCATGAGAGAGCTAGGTATGTTGAGAATTTGTGATGGGACCTTAGTCTAAATGGATACCCTGGTGAGGCTGAGACAGCCCACATTGAGTTGACCAGAACCCAACCAGAGGAAGAGAAGCAATTTGAGTCTGTGAACTGGGGCATATCGCTGGTGACTTTATGGATGACCTGTCCTGGTTTGACTTTGCTAATGGATGCACACTTCATGAGTTTCCAACTGGAGTGAAGATTCTTCACATTGAAAGATATGATTGTTTCCTTAGAGCACTTGCTTGATGTAAGTGGGCAATATAGAAATTAGATACCCAAAATGGGGGAATAAAGGCATGATGTGGTTGATTTGCAAACTCTCATAGATGATGGAATATATATATTCATAGGATTATAGGATCAAGGTGTAGCTATTATGTAACTGCAATTGTAAGGCAAAGGATATATTTTGTTTTGTTCACTTATAGAATGTTGTTTTTAAATGATGGTGACACATGTTGAATTGTATGCGCTTTAGTTTTATCCTGTTAGGTATAGATATGATTTTTAGCTTGGATCTGATGCACCTCTTTGCTTTTGAAAAATCTGAATACTTCTTTTGTATAACCATCAAGTCAATTCTGACTCAATAACCGTCCATTGTGTTTCTAGGGCTAAAACTCTTTATAGGGGGCAGATGTGCTAGTCTGAGTAGACTAGAGGAACAAATTAGTAGACACACTCATATGTGTATAATAAAAAGGTTTATATACAAGAGCAATTGAATATTGAGAAAACATCCCAGCCTAGTCCAGATCAAGTCCATAAGTCCGACATTAGCCCCCATGTCTGATACTAGTCTACAAAACCCTCTTCAGACTCACAAAACACATGCAATGGTACCAAATGCAGGAGGATCACAGGCCAATTGGTTGGAAATATTGGGGATTGAGTAGAGTTGTAAACACCTCAGTGCTGGCTGGGATTTCCACATGGTTTCTTCAACTCTAAAGCTCTGACTGCCTCAGGTAGCTTCATGTGGCTTTTTCTTAGAAATGTCTTACAAGACTGAATCAAGAGATTGAGTGTTTCTACCTCCAAAGAAGAAATATAGGAGTTCCCAGAATGCTCAGGAGAAGATCTTGCCCACAAAGAGACCTCATTGGCTATAATCTAAACTATAGACTAAACTTCACCCCTTCACTCTTAACCCTTCCAAGTCCCAAAATGACACCAGATTCTTAAACTACCACATATAGTAATTGGAAATAGAAGAATACAGATGAATCAAGGACAGCAACATTTAAGGTGTTGGAGGAGTGCAGATGATGAAGTGTCTGATGAAGGGACTCAGCTTGTAGTGGTGGGACAAAGAGGTGTCATTGGACAGCTTTATACATTCCACTAATATTAGGTAATGGGTTTAAGTTAAATGGAAATTCTATTTATAAGATAAAGCAATCCATACAAAAATATATTTAGAAATCCATATAAGTATTAACAGAAGAAGTAGCACAATTCTTAGGGGGTATAAATTACCAGAATAACATCAAGCCTCAATGCTTCAAAGAAACAAATGTCTTCAGATCTTCTCATTTCCAACTTAAACATTTGTTTTCCTAGAACATATGTCCTATAAATAATCTAACACCCAATATAAAATCTGGCAGGAAATTTAGCCCATTAAATTTCTACCATTGTGCTTTCTTTATCTGTCATATGTTTTAATGTGACTTTATTAACTGTGATAATTGCTCCTTTACTGCTAATACTGATAGTATGAGATTGTTAACAATCAACTTCCAAGATAATTGTTTTTATGCGTTCCACTTCCCTCAGTACTCAGAACTGTATGTGTACCTCTAGAGTTAAACAGAGTTGTGTTTCTTGAATGTGAGTCAATTTGGTCTCCTTTCCAGATGGTAATTTAAGGACTATGCCAACATTTTCCTCCAAGTTTCCAATATTTAACTTAACCCCTAGAGGATAATACCTTTCTCTATAATTGTTATATGAATTAAATGTAATAATAGATATGTACTTTATGCTCTACTATCTGCTTATAATAATTGATAGCTTGTGATGTTACAACAGCAGTTACTATGGTGGAAACTGCTAGTAAACAGTAGTAGCAATGGTGCCTGGCTACTCCAAGATAGAGCGCCTGGGGTCTCAGTGGCTTGAAGGTTTAAAGTTAAACTCGCAGTCCTCTAGCAGGGGAGCAACAAAGACCACTTGGAAGAAACACACCAAGCCCTGTGATTATGAGGTGTTAAAACAGTCAAGTCTCAAGCATCAGAAGATCCCAAACATACAACCATTATGATGAGAACAAGGGGGGTTGGAATGCAGACCCAAAGTTCCTCTGTAGACAATTGGACATCCCCTTACAGAAGGGTCACGAGGAAGAGACAAGCCAACCAGTGTACAGTATAGCACCAATGAAACACACAACATTTCTCTAGTTCTTTAATGCTTCCTCCCCTCCCCACCCCAACTATCATGACCCCAGTTTTATCTTACAAATAGATAAGAGCTCTTGACATGCAGAATCCAGAAGAGAGAAACTCTTCAGGACCAATATTGAGAGTAGTGATACCATGAGGGTAAGGAAAAGGTGAGGGGAGAAGAGGGAGAAAGGGGAACCTGATCACAATGCTCTACTATGACCCCCCTCACAAGGGGGATGAACAACACAAGTGTGGGTAAAGAAAGAGAGCGGTGGTGTAAAATATGAAAATAAAAATGATTTACAAATTTTCAAGGGTTCACGAGGTTGGGTGTGTGGGGGAGGGAGGGTGAAAAAGAGAAGCTGATACCAAGAGCTTAAGTAGAAAATGTTCTGGAAATGATGATGAGAGCATATATACAAATGTGCTTGATACAATTTATGTATGGATTGTGATAAGAGTTGTAAGAACCCCCATCAAACATATCTTTTTTTTAAAAAAAATGAAGATCTCTTGTCATATGTTATTTTGATTAAAGCAAGTTTTCATAGTTTCAAGATTTCTTTTGTTTTGCTCATGAGAGAGGATGTTTGTATCTGGCCTATGTGAATGGAGAAAGGAATGTCTCAGGTTATCATCATTTTCTGGACCTGGATCCTACATCTCTCAACTCACTCTCCTAGGTGGGAACCCATGTTCACCATTCCTCTGGTTGTGCCCTACAGACATTTGCTCTGCAAGAGGAGATGTACTGGTCAGACAAGATGAAGTTCTGAGACTCATTATAATTCTGGTTTGCAAAAAAAAAAAAAAAAAGACAGTTACGAAACAAGCCCTAGGAAAATTCTAATTCAAGTTCATTATTTTTTCCTATTCATTCTTTTAGAATGTCTTTAAATGATACAAAACAATGAAGTGTTCAACTACTTATTGAAAGGCTGGGAGTTCAAATCTGCCCAGAGGTTCCTTAGCATAAATCCCAGTAATCTACTCCTGAGAGTTCACAGCTGTTAAAAGTCACATGGAGTCTAGTCCTCTTTGACATATGTGGAGTTGTCATGAGTAGGAAAAACTCAACAGTTGACTTGGCTTTTATTAAGTTTTCATTCCCTGGATTCTCAATTGGGTAGGGCAAAAGTCAACACTTGAGGTGCTTGTCCATGAAGAAAGTACCAAAAATAAAATTAATGGTATGCCTTGAATTCCTTTTCTGAAAGAAACCATTTTTAAAAGTAAATTGAGGA
>PVJH01023138.1:0-35367 GCA_004026705.1 Nesogale talazaci | reverse complement strand
GAATAGTATAATTACACTATTTTGCCCCACTTATGAAAACTAAGCAAAGATGATGAGATATCAGGTCATTTACTTTGGACATGTTGTCAGTAAAAACCGGTCATTGGAGAAGGTCATCAGAGTTGGTAAAGAGTCAGTGATAATCAAGGAAACTGGACCAAAAGTTTGCTTCACAATAAATGGAAAAAAGTTTAAAGTTGCCAAGGACTCCATGCTCCTTGGGTTGACATTCAATGCTCATTGAACCAGCAGTTAAAAAAGCAAATGGCTGAATAGCAGGGAGATGAATAACAGAATTGGGGGTAAAAGGAGACAACGGACAGTTTACAGAATGAAATAGCAATAATAATATAATTTATCAAGCATTTCTGAGGGTAGATGGGAAGGGAAGAAAAAAAGAGGAGCTAAAACCAATGGCTCAAGTAGAAAGAAAATGTTTTGGAAATTTTGATGTCAACATATGTACAAGAGTGTCCAATACAATTGAATGATGGATTGTCATAAGATTTGTAAGAGCCCCCCAATAAAATGATTCATAATAAATTTTAAGTGGGCCATGGAACTAATTTTCAGGTAGCTCTTGAGGGATACTTTAAAATATCTCCCTGGGTATTTTAAATGTAGCCCATTCCATTAGACTTGCTCCAAAGCTCTGTTACTGCTAGCTGGCATGGATGGGACTGAACAAATAGTTCAGCAAACATCCTTCAATTAGCATTTTGTTTCTGGGAAACTGGCATAAAATAGAATTATATTACTTTACACACAGAGACACACACACAAAGATCAAATGGTGCATCGCATTAGGTAAATTTGTTGAACGAGACCGCTTTAAAGTGTTAAAAAGCAAGTGTAGTGGTCATGTGCTTATGCTAATTTCATGATTGAGAAGTAGGGGTGGAGTCTAGCCTGTTAATCTGGAGATAGCCATTGAGTAGCCAATGAGGCCTCTGTGTGGGCATGGCTTTCTCCTGAGACTTCTGGGAAATTTCACGATATTTCCCTTGTGACGATGAGAAGCTATCCTCCCCAGTTGTTGGGAGTTAGTCTCAGAGACTATGCACAAGACAAGATGGCAGTGTCCCAGGAGCTGGAAGAGCCGGAGGAGAAGTCACACGGCCTTGCCCTGATGGAACCAGACCTCTGAAGTTGGAGAAGCCGCATGGGAAGCCCTGCCAGCGCTGAGTTGTTTCTACCACCACTGGATGCTGTTGATAGACCCTGAGCCCTGGAAGCGAGGAGCCACCTGGAGACCTCTGCCAGTGCTGGGACTCTGCACCCACTGGCCTGTGACTTCGTTAGTCGGAAGGAGACATTATAGACTGGTTTCAGACATATGACCTAATATTGAACTTGTGACTTTGTACTGGACTGGGTTGGGGTGCTTTCTTAATGTCCCATTCCTCTTATATATATAGATCACACCCTTATATCCATATGCATGTCTATGGATTTGTTTCTGTAGTTTACCTGGAATAACACAGCAAGGATGTTACTTTGAGAACCAAGGCATATCTGTCCCAAGTCACAGTATTTTCTCTCACCATATGTGCATGTGAAAGTTGGACATTGAGTAAGAAAGACCACAAAAAGAAAAAAAACAATGCATTTGTATTATTGAATAATATTGAATAATATTGAAAATACTATGGACTTCCAAAAGAAATAACAACAACAACCTGAGATCTTTTCGAGAAGTACCAAGAGTCAGAATGCTCCTTAGAGGCAAGGATGGCTAGACTTCATCTCACATACTTATGACATATTGTCAGGAGAGACCAGTCCCCGAAGAAGTACATCATGCTTGGTAAAGAGAGGGGACAGTGGAAAAGAAGGTGGCCCTTGTGGAGATGGCTTGCCACAGTGACTCCAGCAATGGGCTCATAAAATGACCAGATTTTAAGCGGGACATCATTGACTGGGAGAGGGGGTGAGGGAGGATTCTTGATTAAAATTTGGTCTATATGGAGCAACAAAAATGTTCACAGAATGCAAAATTAGTGACATGATATATTTATTTAATTTCAAAATGTCGCGGGACGTGGACACATTGTTAAAAAGCGGGACATCTGGTCACTCTACTCTAAAATGATTGTCAGGATGGCACAGGACCAGGTGGTGTTTTGTTCTGTTGTACATAGTGTTACTTTGAACGAATTTAACAGCAGCAACAATGCAGTCTTTATGAGAGCCCATCTCCAGACGTTTCTCTTGCAGAGCACCTAGGTGGATTCAAACCATCAGCCTCTCAGTTAACATACAAACTGAATGATTGAACCACTAGGTCTCTATTCTGTGTCATACAACAGAGGCAAAGAGCTCTAGCAGTGACTCCTCCCTGGCTGCTTAGAGACTGGGATTTGCATAAGAGTACTCCTGAAGGGCCTCTCCAAATAGAAGGGAGGTAATGAATATGCATACTGCAATATAATTGCAGCAAAGGCCTCCACAAAACTCTATCCTTCCTGGAGAAGTCCTCCCTGGGGGCTTGATAAATAACTGAGAGGAAAGCAGATTGTTAATTAGCAAAGAAGTTAGACTATGTATATTTCTGCTTCTATTCCTATTAATAAAATAGGATACTAGCTCTTTAAATCTAACAGCTGAACGTTCTTCGTAAGACAAAGGCTCATTTTCAGAAAGAAAACCAGGTAAGAGACTATTCTGACCATTGTGCATAATATTCATAAGACATTAAAGGTATTTTTGATGCTACTTCCTAATTGTAGTTTTGTGACTGTTATGAATCATAAGGTAGATATCTGATACACAGGATGCATATTCCTTGTCACAAATTGAACACAATTAAAGCACAGTGATTAATCACAAAATAATATGTAATTATAGATTGTGAAATACTTATTTCTAATTACAAATAAATGAAATTTTGTTTTGAAGCATGGAGTAGCATGGGTAACAATCTTAACACAACAACAGTAAACTACATTGCTACATTTTGAGACAGTATGTATAAAAAGCCAATGTCAGTGTGAAAAATTAATAGCTTCTTTCTCACCAAATCAGAAATTCTTGGGGCATTATTTGCAAGAACACAATGAAGATCATCTTCTACAAGAACTCCACTTCTGTATTTTGACTTGATAACCAACAAGCTGAAAAACCCTGTTTCACAAAGATATGCTGTTGGAAATGTAAGAAGGTGCAACACAATCCCAGACAGAACAAGATGTGAATGCCAACACTTGATCCAGAATATTGTAAATGGCATGGTAGAGAAATCAGATCTCACTGCATCCCTGCTAATGAATTCAATGAACTCCTCTTATGCTGTCTCTGGAACTCCAACTTTGACCATGACTGGGTTTCTGGCAAGTGCAGATGGGGTGTCAGGTAGATTTGGAAAGTACAATGAAATTTCATCTACAAGCATGTGCAAATGGTCTTTCACAGAAATTATCATCCTAATCCTTTTGTCTGGTTCAATGTCATGCTTCTTTAAGAAAGCAGATAAGGTAGGCAACAAGTAAATTTTATTTTCATCTAATTTTTTTTTGACAAGGCTGAAGTTTTTTTTTGGAATGATTGGATCTTTTCCGAAAAGTCAAGGGATGTTGCATTTAGTCCTTGCAGTGATAGATTTAACTCATTCAAGACGCAAAATGTCAATAAAGTAAGCTATTTTCTGTGGTTCACTTCTATTGCTGAAAAGGGCTGAAAACTGTGTCTTGATCTCTGATTAAAAAACATTTTAATTTCATCACTAAGCTCAAAAGCACATTTTAAAACTTTTCCTTTTGACAATCAAGACACTTTAGTGTGAAATAGCAGAGCATTATTCAGCACATCCAACATGTTGCCCAGTTGTGAAAACTGTTGACTGTTTAAAGTGTTTGTCTTTACAAAGTTGACAGAACTTATGACACTTTTCATTACTCCTTGTAACTTTCCTGGCAGTGTCTCCATTGTTAATATTTGCCAATCAATTATACAGTGAGTTCTAATGACTTTGGGTGGCTCATTCAGTACCAAACATTGACATCCAGATCAACATCCTAGCATAGCTGGAGCACCACATGTGCGAATATCACATATCTTTTCCCAAGAGATCTCGTGCTCGTTCAGAAATGAACCAACTGTGTCAAATGCATCACATGCAGTGGTTGTTGTTTCAAGAGGTTTGCAAAAAATAAACTCATATTTAAGTCACAATCATTAATATATACCTCACGTAAGCCAATAACTGTGAACACTGCAACATGTGTAGATTTATCAAGTTGGATGCTAAGTATTAGAAGTGGAGCAGATTTAATTTCCTGGATTACCTGATCAAGCATATCAGCAGACATGTTATCTATTCTTCTGTGGACAGTGTCATTAGATAAGGAAATTGCACACAATTTTGTAACAAATTCATCTCTGATCATAACTCAAACAATGTCTTTGGCCACTGACAAGAGTAAATACTCAGCAATGGTATGAGGTTTCATGGCTCTGGCGATGTGGAGTGCCATCAAATATGAAGCTTCAATGTCTGCTACATTTTTTTTTGTGGTACTTGTCACCAGTGTCAAGTCTGGCTTTTCTTGAGTACATCAGTTTTGCTTCTAAAATAGTTCATATTGTTGTTGGTAAAGCTCAGGTGCTTGTTATCAAAATGGCATTTTATTTTATTTTATTTTGTATGGCTTCATAGAACTTCACAACAAATAGCACATTACAGTTTCTCAATTCTTGCTATAATTACTGAGGTAAAACCACACTGTAAAAAATGTTCACTATATTTTCTTTTCTTTCTTTTTCTACATGATCCATTGTCATGGGATGGCTTGCAAATGAAAATAATTTATAACAATAGTCTTAATAATACAAAAGGTGATACATGGCATAGTTCGGTCAATACAGTTCATTAAAGTTTCCTATCATTCACCATACTGTGTGTTGTTTTTTTACTTACCTGTTGCTATCACAAGGAGGCAGTATTCACATCAACCACAGCTGAATAAAAAGACCGATCAGCAACCGGATTAAGTTCCCATGGTATATATTTATGTATATGTATATTTTTTTCAGTAGTTGATGATTTTACATCTACCCAATGATTATAATTCATGAAGTGTCATTTTACCTCCAACGCTGCTGCTCTCAACAAAGTAACGGCTTTTAACACAGCAGCTGCTTTCTACACATGTGAATGGT
This sequence comes from Nesogale talazaci, assembly GCA_004026705.1. NCBI lineage: Eukaryota > Metazoa > Chordata > Mammalia > Afrosoricida > Tenrecidae > Nesogale > Nesogale talazaci. The sequence continues at coordinate 30,210 of PVJH01023138.1, read as the reverse complement.
CCATATAAGCACATTATGGCACCAACCTTGTCACATACACCTGTATTTGTATGGGGTGTATGTGATGGGGTTGGTGTGATGAGGTGATCACGCGAAGCACTCACATGTGGGCGTATCTGCAGGTGGGCAGGCCTGCCTGGAGAAGGAGAGAGGAGCGGTGTCTCAGTTCCTTAGATCATCAGAAATATGTGTTTTTCTATAGTCGTCGTGACTCCTGTGAAGGGTTGTCAACCCTTAAAGGGGTTGCAACCCACAGATTGAGAACCTGCTCTAGTTTATATACTGAGCCCTTGGCAGTGCAGGCAGGAAAAAAGAAAGGTTGTCTCTGGACTCTAAAAGAGGGCATTCTACCAAGACTCCAAGAAGGTAAATCTACTCAACAGAGAAAGCTTTGGATACTGGGTGCCCAAATACAAAACAGTAGAAAAGTCCAATATATTATATAAAAATGACGACTTCAGATACAGTTTTTATATCACGTCACTCAACCTTCTTAAAGGACCGATGCCTGGAGAAAGACACCATGGTGGGTAAAATAGCAGGTTAGTGAAAAAAACTGAAAACCCTCAAGAAGATAAATTGGCTTAGTAGATGCAACAACGGGCTCAAACAGAGCTATGATTTTGAGCATGGTGGAGGAGCTGGGAGTGCTTTGCTCTGTTCAAAACTGATTGGAGGGCACTTCACAATGACAGCCCTGTAAGTGGTCTCTTGTGCCTGAATTCTTTTACCCAACACACTGTTTTTGATTTGCAGAAGACAGGGGAAAAGGCATTATAGTGAAATGTGCAAAGAGCTCGAGTTAGAAAATCAAAAGGAGGACAACTTCTGGACCAACCAACTGGGAGGCATCTATATTTGTGCCTATTTCAAAGACAGGTGACACAACACAATGTAGAAACTATCAACCAATGTTCTTTACTTCATACAAATAACAATCTGTTAAAGTCACTTCAACAACAGTTGCAGCAGTACATTGACAGCGGGAACAGCCAGAAATTCAGGCCAAATTCATTAGAGGCCATGAAGCAAGGGACATCGTTGGTCCTTAAAATTCTATCATGTGATCTTCAGTTTCATTTCTATCACCAGGGTTCTATTTTCCAACTATTGTTCCTTTCTCTTTGTTTTCAATGCTTATGTTCCAATTGTTGATAATTTTAATTCATCTTGATTACATGTTAGATCAATTTCAGATTGAAGACACTGGTAAAATTCTTCAACTTCTTCATTACTAGGTTTGTTTTTTGGTGTATAAGTTTGAATAATTTTTGCATCAACTGGAATTTCATGTTGGCATATGGATACTCTTCTGTAACAGAGAGCATTGTGCTTCACACTTTCTGACTTTCTAGGCTGATGTCAGCAAGTTGGAGTGACTTTTAATATCCTTCTGATGCTCTGAGCCACTCTTCCTCCCATCCTGTGATGGTCTATCCTGAGAATTGTTTTGTGGAATGTGACAAATTTGGGAAGTACTCTCAGGCTAAGAAGTTTTGGTGGGATAAGTTGGGAAATGTCTGCACTTTTAAAAATTGCCTCTTTGTAAGTGTATCCAAGTTTCCTAAGAATTTTCTTCATACAAAATTCTTTGTATCTTGTTTATTGACTTAATTAGTGTAATTAAGCACAATTACAAAATTAGTTCAGATCTCTATGTAATCAGGTACTAACAATGTGCAATTAGGTAACTGCATCTTATAATTAGAGACTTGAAAATGCAGTGCCATATTAGAGTCTTTATTCTACCATGTCAAAAAAGAAAATTGTCCCAAATCTACACACAGATTGTTTAAAAAGTTTGATTTACCTGACAGCTGAATGAGTAGGTTTTATTCCTGTAAATTACTAACCACACGTGTTGTCAATTAGATTAGAAAAAAATATATATATTTAGATTATATATTACTGTTTATTATAAGCAGCTTATGACTCAATATTGTTTCATTGAGTCATGATTGACTGGATTTGGATTCCTGGAAATCCCATGTGTGTGATAGCTGAAATGAACTGCAGACTGCAGTGGCTGATTATTTCAAAGATATATTCCCAGGCCTTTTTCCTAAGGTGCCTCTGGACAGATTCAAATGGCCAACCTTTCAACTAGACAATTTATAAAACAAAAGGAAAGAAATTCTTATTTCATTTCAAAGGATGTGAAAGAGAAAATAGTAGACTTGAAACAGCGAAGTGAATCTTGGTGAAGGAAACTCAAATGTAGTTTGCCTTATTATCTTCAGGCTGCCATAAGGAAAGATCACAAAGCAAAGCAGGTGACTAAAAAGAATAAAAATTAATTTTCTTATAGTTATAGCAATGAAAGTGCTGAATTCAGGTAGTTGGCCGGGTTCTTTTTTTTATTGGCCCTAGGAAGATAATTCTTAATCCCTCTGAGTTTCCCACTAAGGAGCACTTTTAGCACATTTCTTTCAAGACAGATCTGTTTGTCCTTTGAGAAGTCCAAGCATTACAGACAACATTTTCTGGGGGTGAATTTGAAATCTTGAGCTACACATGAAAACATAGATTTAGTTGTGTGAGGGTGGTTGCTTGGGAATATGAGATGAGATTGTTGGAGTTAGGTGGCTAAAGGTTTGGAGGAGAACATGGGTAGTAGATAGTTGGGGTTTTCTTTCGTAAATGAGGGGAAGTGGTTTCACAGCACTGAACACAGTAGGATGGGCAATAGATTCAGAACTACAAGCAATATGTACTCTTTTTATTATCTTCTCATAACACAAGTTGGAACTTGTCCTCCTTATCTCCAACTTTTACCACTTTCTTACTCTTAATTGAGATGGTTGGGTTTGCTAATCTGTTTCAGGAACTTTCTCTCAAATTTGGCAGAGATATTGTTTCCCCCAGGATTTGATAAACATACTGAAGGCAGGTAGAACTACAAATATTGCAAAAATGTGATGTTTGATACATTATTTCTCCTTATTAAGATTTGGAATCGAATTCTAGGCACTTTTAAGCCCTATTCAGTTTCTTCTTCTAATGTCTCTTCACTAAGCAATACACTTTTATATAAATGAATAAGACTTTTTAGTACTGTGGCAGTCATGTGCTTATGTTAATTTTATGATGGAAATATAGGGGTGGAGGCTAGCCTGTTAATTTGGAGATAGCCATTGAATAGCCAATGAGGCCTCTATGTGGGCATGGCTTTCTCCTGAGACTTCTGGGAAATCTCACAAATTTCCCTCGTGAAGATGAGAAGCTATCTTCCCCATTTGTTGGGAGTTAGTTTCAGAGATGATGAATCATGGAAAAGACAAAATGGCAGCCTCCGAGAAGCTGGAGGAGACCGCAGAGAGACCACACAGCTTTGCCCTGATGGAGCCAGAGCTCTGAAGCTGGGGCGGCCACATGGAGCCCTCTGCCAGTGATGAGTTGCTTCTGCTGGACCCTGAGTCCTGTAAGCGAGGAGCCATGTGGAGACCCCTGCCAATGCTGGGATTCTGCACCCACTGAGCTATGACTTTGTGAGTCGGAAGGAGACTTATAGACTGATTTCAGGCATATGGGTTAATATCGGACTTATGACTTTGAATTGGACTGGGCTCAATGTCCTGTTCCTCTTGTATATAAACCTTTTCCTTATATCTATATGCAAGTCTATGAAATTTGTTCCTCTGGTCTACCCGGACTAACACAAGTACTTCCATGCACAATAGCCTAAATTCAGACTGCATTTTAATTGTGTTTTATATTTAATTATTTTAATTTCACAATATTATTTGTTAAGTTAGATACCTGAGTGTTTTGTTCACTGTTTTCATTTCAGTATCATATACCCTAACAGGAAACAGAAGGTCTCTGGATCAGTTTGTTATGCACAGCAAAAGGTACAGCAAGGATAAAATTTAGCATGGGTTCCAAGCACAAATCTGTACTAGGTGAGGAACAAAGGGTACCTGAACATGTAGTCAGGTAATATTATAGAAGAGGAATCTTAAAATTGGAAGACTCTGACCTTAAGTCTACTGGCAATCTGCCCATTCACTCTGAGAAAGTTTACCTTATATTGACTCTGGAAGTCAACAAATTCTCCTCTAGAAGGCAGAAGTTTTTATCTTTACTACTTTGAAACTTCTCTAGGGAGAGATATGTCTCTAAGTTCTACTTTGCTGATCAAGAAACAAAGCTGTCCTTTGCTCTGAAGGAATATGCTGTATCTAACTTCCAAAGCTATTTGCCATTCAAACATCCTTGAAAAGAGACTTTCAAATGTTCAGAAGTGCAGACACATGGAGAAATATCTTCCAGAATCTGTTGCCTTAAATAAACAAATAAATATTTGGAAATCAAAACCAAGTAACATCTGATGTGACCTAGGATAAAATCTAGACTACTTAGCTTAGCATTCAGAGTCCTTCATTCTCTGTCCCTTTTCTATTTTCTTTTCTACAATTATCCATCTATTTGTCTGCCTGGACCTCACTGATTACCTCACTAAATTTCCCTTTCCCTTCATGGTTTTATTCACTTTTCTCCTAATTTGAGGGAAACTACTCTTTCACTCTCTTTCTATTTTTTAACACTTTCCATATTTGAAGAATTTGTTCCTCATTTATTAATTTTCTTTAGTTTCTACTTAGACTTGCATATTAGCAATTGATGGTGTCTTATGCAGTTGAGTCCTGCCTGTTTTCTGACTGATTCCTCACACCTGAGTCTATAAACAACATTACTATTAATGAAAAAAAGATTCAAGTTGTCAAGGATTTCATTTTATTTGGATTCACAATTAATGCTCATTGGAGCAGCACATAAGAAACACAAGGATGTCAGGCATAAGGAAAATTAAATGCAAAGAACCACTTTAAAGGGTTAAGGAACAAAAATATTACTTTGAGGACTAAGGTACTCATAGTATTTCAATCACCTGATGCTTGTGATAGCAGGACAGTGAATAAGGAAAACTAAAGAAGAATTGATGAATGTACATTATGATGCTGGCAAATAATATTGATTACACGATGGACTACAAGTAGAACAAATGGATTTCTCTTGGACAAAGCATAGCCAGCATGCTCCTTGGAAATGAGGATGGTGAAATTGCCAATGTACTTTGGACATATTAACCCGAGGCAACAACCTCTGGAAAGGGAGATCATGTTTGGTAAAATAGAGGTTAAGTGAATAAAGGAAAGACCTGCAACCAGAGGAATTGATTCAATGGCTGCAGCATCGAACTTAAACATAGAAATGATTGTGGAGACCATGCAGGGGCCAGGTCCAAAGTGTTTTGCTATGTTGTACACAGAGTCATTATAAATAGGGAACCGACTTGATGGAACCTAACAACAACAAAATTACTCAAGCATTCATCATCAATTAGGGTACACACATCTCCCATTTGGGCTAATATTAAAATTTGTAATAGAACCCATATAGAAAGAAGAGTGTGCCCTATTACCTGAAACTTGACACTCACTTATTTTAAGGTCACTTGGCAGTTTGGATTAAGATGTGTGGCATGGGGAGCCTAATTCCTCAAACCTTCAAATCACCTTTTAAAAATGTCATTTTAATGCCCTATAATTCACATATCATATAATTCAATAGCTTAGTCACACCAAGAGGAGTTGTAGAATGATACTGCAATTATCTTTTATTGTTGTTTGATGCCCTCAAGTCAAGTCAGTTTGAGCTCATGGTGACCCTGTGTACAACACAACAAAACACAACCCCGTCCTCCACCAGCCTCACAATTCCAGCCCATCTAGGCAAGAGCCTTTCTTTTTTCTGCTGCTCTTCTACTTAAGCTAGCATAATGTCTTCCTCCTGGGAGTGGTCCCTCCTGACAACACCTCCAAAGTACATGAAATGAAGTCTTGCCATCTTTGTCTCTACGGAGCATTTTAGATGTACTTGTTACAAAATAGATTTGTTTGTTCTTTTGGCAGTTCATTGTACTTTCAGCATACTTCTCCAGTACCATAAATTAAGTGCCTTGATCTTCTTCAGCCTTTGCTATTCAATGTCCAACTTGCACATGACATGTGAGCTGTTTGGCAATACCATGACTTAGATCGGATGAACTTTTGTCCTCAAACTCAGATCCTTGCTTCTGAACATTGTAAAGAGGTCTTGTGCAGCAGATCTGCCTAACGCAAGGTGTCATTTGATCTCTTGACCACTGCTTCCATTGACATTGACTGTGGATCCCAGCAAGAAAAAATCCTTGAAAATGTCCATCTTTTCTCCATCTATCATGATGTTATCTATTGGCTCAGTAGTGAGAATCGTATGAATTATTAGTTATATTAATTAGTTGAAAAAGTCTAACTGAAAATCAGTTGTCAGTAAGTGGACTTCAACTTCCGGGAGTCCTCTGTGTGTCAGAATTGGTTTAAACGGTGTTATTAACTTTACCATATAATGAGCATGTTGCTAGGCAATAGAAACATGGAATGGAAATGTACAGAGACTGAGTCAAAAACACAACATTCAGTAAGAAGCTGGTCATAGAGTTCTCATCAGAAAGCAGTCACATAAAAAGGTTTATAATAAAGGTACCCTACATACATGTAAGTTTAGAAAGCAGGAATTCCCCTATATAATTTCAAGGCACACATCAGGATTCACTGCACAAACCCCCCTCATCATGACCACCAGAACTGTGTTTTATGGAGTTTTTATTTGACTGATTTTTCAGAAGTAGTTTCCAGGCCTTTCTTAAAGAATGCCTTTCAGTTAACTTGAACTTCAACGTTTCAGTTAGAAGTCAAGCTCATTAAACATTTACAACTCTTAAGGCCTCTGACTGGACTAAGAATTTTGATTTTTTTCCTGTCCCCTGAACCTCAGCTCAGAGCACACCTTTAGCTCCAGTAACTATCGTAGAACATGCATGAGAGTCATCTGAGGATTTTGACTCTAAGTGCAGGAAGGGCCTGAGAGTCCATAGTTAAAACTCTCCAAGTCATCACACTTGTAGTAAGAATGTAGATAACATTTAGTGATCAAAGTGTGTGGGCACAGCACATGTGTAAATCTCTGCAAATACTTTTCTCCTCCCAAAAAATGGATCCAGAGAAAAATTAAAAAACAAACTCACTGTCATAGAGTTAAGGCCAACTTATGGTGTAGTGGTCCCATGGTGGGCTGCTAATTACAGGGCAGCAGTTCGAAACCATTAGCCCCTTCTTGGAGAAAGTTGGTGCTCTAGGAAAAATTTCCAGTCTTGATAACTTATAGGTGTAGTTCTTCCTTTGTCCAATAAGGTTAGATTCTAGAAAAGGAACATTTTTTTTTGGCATCACTGCTCTCTGGTGGTGGGAGTAGGAGGCCCAGCCCCACTGCTGGAATTGAACCTCTGTCCCAGTGAGCTGCAGTCCCGCACACAACCGCTATGCCACCAGGGCTCAGCCTGAACATTTTTTTTTTTGTTTTTTTAGAGAATGTTATCTTATCTAATTTCACATGAGAAGAGGAGGTAGACATTGGAGAGGGTAAATAACCACCTACTATGCAGTGGAAGAGTTGGAATCCACATTAATTTATCTTCATTCCAAATCCTTAGTTGGCCACTACACTACGGTCAAGTCTGCCATTTCAGGTTGGCTGTGGAAGTAAAGATAAAGCCTGATACAGACTAGACTGTCAGTAACCATGCCACACTTTGACACAAATTGCTCTGTGGAGCAAGCAGGCTGTTGCGTGGTGTCTGCTGGATTCCAGTTGGTGTTAGCCTCTTGGAAAGCAAGCCACCATCTACACAAGGGCATCTTTAAAAGTTCATGTGTTGTTTGTTTGTTTTTATTCACTCTGTAATCTTATTTAATGTACCCAGGCCATTTGATCTTCTATAATTTTGATAATTTACAGCCTTTAAAGTCTTCCCCCCCAATATTTATTAATTGGTTGTCCGGTTGGGATATTTAGCCTTTAACCAAACAGCATTTCAAGGTAAGCAGTGTATTGCCAGGAATGAAGGAGCCTGGCAGGCTGAATTGAGGTGATTCTCTCCCAAGGCCTCCCTCAGTCTTCATTTCTTTCTGTAGATTGCCTCTTTCTGGGCATCCTGAGGCTCTTGAATGTTCTCAGGTGTGCACTGAGAACAAGGTACAGCAAGTATGCTATGCTTGTGGGGGTATTTCTGGCACTCCCCATCCACAACCAAATCAAAACACCAAACTCGCTGTTGATTCTGACTTTTTATAGTAATGCTTTACAATTTTTCACAGCAGTAGATGGCTATGTCTTTATTCCACAGAATGTCTAATGGGTCTTCATTTGTCCAGTGTTCAGCCCATTGTGCCACCAGAACTTCATCTACCTACCAGGGCTTTTCCCTGGAAGAAGTTTGATATTACTCTACCCACATAAGTCATGAGGAGAAACTGGATCTGATCATTCAGGATAATAACAGCTTAGCTTTGTTCAAGGTTACAGCCAGGATAACCCTATGAGCTAGTTCTACTCTGTCACATGGGTCACTATGAATCAAAATTGATTGGATGAGATAATAATAACAATAGTCTACCTAGTTGCCCTTGGGTGGTGCAAGTAGCTTACATGCTCCATTGTTATTCATAAAAGTTGCAATCTATCCAGTCATCTTTGAAGAATGGTCTGAGAACCTATTTCTAAAGATCAGTCATCAAAAACCCTATTGAACACATTTCTATTCTGACACACATGTGTGGTTGCCCTGAGGCAAAATCAATGGAAAGGAAATTGGTAGTAGGTAGTAAATATTCTAACTGCTTTAATTTTATTTTGTGAAATTTTATTTCATTGCATGACAATGAATAGTTATGTGAGAGTCTATCTGATCTATGTGTCAATCCATAAAGCTGTATTCTATTTATTTAGGACACTGATAAATGGATAAGAGGGCTGTTTTTTGTTTGTTGGTTTGCCTTACACCTTTATACATGGTATCTTTTTTGAGATGATGAGAGCTAGTTCATGCTTTTCTCTCTTTGTCATTTTACAGCTCCACAAATAACCACATGGAGCCCTGGTGCTGTTGTGGTTACACGTTGGACTTCAAACCACATAATTGGTAGATAGAAACCACCAGAAGCTTCCTGGGAGTGCTCTAGACTCCCTTTTAACAAAGTCAATACTTGTCGACCTTCTAACCCATTGATTCATCTTCTTACTTTAGCCCTCCCTTCAAAGTCTGTCCCCTTTATTGTACAGGTCTTTGTATTCATTTTTATTCTTATTGTAGTGGTCTCATACAATATTTGTCATTTTGTGATAGACTAACTTCACCAAAATGGAAGAACACTCACCATATTTTAAACTGAAAGCTCTAAAGAAAAAATTCAAGCCTCACGGTACAATATTGAAAGATTCTATGAGCAAAATAATGAATGATGCAGGAAGCATCAAAAGAAGATAGAAAGAATACAGAGTAACTCTATCAAAAAGAACTAATCAATAGTCAATCATTTCAAGAGGTGTCTCAGGATCAAGAACCAATACTGAAGGAAGAAGTGCAAGTTACACTGAAAGCATTTCCCAAAACAAGGCTCTGGAAATTGAAATGTTTCAACAAACTTATAAAGCACTAGAAACATTTGCTCATCTATGTCAGAAAGTTTAGATGACAGCTCCCTGGATGACTGATTGGAGGAGATTCATATTTGTAATTACTCCAAAGAAAGGTGACTGACAGCATGCTCATATTACAGAATAATATCCTTGATATTATAGACAACTAATGTTTTGCTGTAGATCATCCAACAATGTCTACAGCAGTCCATTGACAGGGAGATGCCAGAGTTTCAGGCCTGATTCAGAAAGGATGTAAAATAAGGGGTATCATTGTTTAATGTCAGATGGATCTGGCCTGAAAGCAAAGAGCACTAGAAAGATGTTAACTTGTGTTTACTAGTTTATTTCTTGACTCTGCCAAGGGATTAGACTGTACAGATCATAACAAATTATGGCTGGCCATGAGAAGAAGGAGAATTGCAGAACACTTCATTGTGCTCCCAAGAAATTAATATATGTTAAGAAGCAGTTGTGTGATCAGAATTACATGTTTTAAAATCAGGAAGTGTTTCCATCAGGTTTATATCTTTTCACCATACTTCTTCAATCTGTGTAATAAGTAAGTAGAGAAGATGGATTACATGAGTAGGAATGTGGCATCGGGATTGGAGGAAGTCTGTGATATGCAACCTGGGATATGCAGATGATACAACCTTGCTAGCTGAAAATGAGGAGGACTTGAAGTACTGGCTGATGAATTTCAGCTTTCAGTATGGATTACAGCTCGATGTGAAGAAAATCACAATCCTCTAACTGGACCAAGAGATAACATCATGATAAAAGGAAGAAGGACTGAAGTTTTCAAGGATTTTATTTTCTTTGAGTCCATAATCAACGTTAATGGAAGCAGTAGTCAAGAGGTCAAAAGGCTTGTTGCTTTGGGTCACTCTGATTGCACAAGACATTTTTAGAGTGTTGAAAACAAGGGTGTTATTTTGAGGATTAAATTGTCCCTGATTCAAGCCTTGGTCTTTTTAATTGCCTTATATGCACGGGACAATGCATATCAAATAAAGAAGATCAAAGAAGAATTGATGCATTTAAAGTGTGGTGCTTGTGAAGAATAGCGAAAGTACCAGGGACTACCAAAAGAACAATCTATTTTGGAAGAAGTACAGCCAGAGTGCTTTTCAGAAACAAAGACGGTGAGTTTAGATTCATGTACTTTGAACATGTTGTCAGGACAGACTAGTGTATGGAGAAGGAAATCACACAGTGAAAAAGAAGAAGGTCCTCAATGAGACAGTTCGACCTAATGACTGTAACAATGGGTTCAAGAAAGCAAATGATTCTGCAGATGATTATAGGACTGAGTAGTGTTTTGTTCTATTGCGCATGCAACTCAGGCACCTAGCAACAGCTGGTTGGCATTTGAGATGTTTTCAGTTTATTGCTGTTGTGGACAGCGCTGAGAAACTTGAGAGTGCATGTCTACTCATGTTACAACTCTCACTCTCTCATTGTATATGCCCACAGAAATATAGCTGGCTCATATCAAATTTCTATCCTCAGTTGTTTGAGGTAGCACCATGTCCATTTCCACAAAGACTGTGTGTATTTATTGCATAGAACTGATCTTTTCATGTTATTAAGCTATCCTGCCCGTGAGAATGAAATTTTCTACCATTTATGTAGAGCTCTTTGGGCTTCTTGTTGTACTGCAGTTTTCTTTTTGCAAGTCTTTTGTTTAGTTCCACATATATGCTGTTACTGTAAATTATATTGCTTTTCTGATTTCTCTTTTAAAGTTCTTTTGTTTAGCAGACAGGTTTCTGTTTAACCACACTGTGTGGATCCTGTATGCTACCATGAGCTTTTGATTAATTCTAACACTTTGTTGTTGCTGAATTTTAGGGTTTCCTACTTATGAAGTTGTGTTATCTGCAAATTGTGAATTTCGCTTCTTTGCCAATTTAGGTTCTTTTGATTTCCTTTTGTTTATAATAGTTCTAGCTAAGATTTCCAGTCCAATGTTGAATAAGACTGGTGATAAGGAACATCCTCATCTGATCCCCATTGTAGAGGGAATGTTGTCAGCGTTTCCCTTTTGAGTAACTAGTAACCATCGACTTTTCTTAGATGGTCATTATTATGTTAGGAAATTTCCCTTCTATTTCTATTTCTGGAGTATTTTTATCAGAAATGAGTGTTGCATATTATCAAATTTCTTTCTGCGCCACTTGAAGGCTCATTTGCTTCTTATTTTTATCTTGTTTATGTGATGGAATACCCTATTTTTTCCTAATGTTGAACTATTCTTTCATCTCTTATTTGAATCCCACTTGATTGTGCTGTATTATTTATTCGATATATTGTTGGATTCTGCTGGCAAGGATTTTGTTGAGTATTTTTGTTTCTCTTTATAAAGAATGTTGTTCTGGGGTTTTCTTTCTTTGTGGTATGTTTACCTGGTTTGGGCATCAAGGTTATACTTAATCAAATGTGTTCCTGGGTTTGCTGTCTTTTGCAAATAATTCTGAAATAATCTGTTGGCAATTGGTGTCAGCTCTTCTCTTAAAACCCTGATACAATTGCCTGATGAAGACCTCTGCTCCTGGTCTTTTGGGGTTGGAAGTTTACAAGGGCTTAATTTATTTATTCCTTGGTCTCCCTCAGTCTATGTTAATTTTGGTAGTTAGCTAGTTTCTAGAAACTTGTACACATCATCTAGGTTCTCAAATTTGTTGTAGTGTAGTCTTTCAAGATCATGTATTCTTATTCTTTTTATGTTATTTTGTTATGTTGTATGTCATTTTTCATCTCTATTTCTCAATATTTGAATCTTTCATATGTTAATTAAAAATTTATGCAGCAAGTTTGTTAATCCCCCCCCCCACTTGTTTTCTTTTTCTGTTTTCCAATTCATTTATTTCTGCTCTAATTTTCATGATATCTTTTCTCTTGTTGGCTGAATGCTTCTTTAGTTGCTATTGTGCTGGTTGTTGAAGGTGGTGAGTATGGTTTTCTCCTGTGTTTTCCTGCCCCCCCCCCCCAACGTGGGTTTAAATTGCCCTCTCATAATTGTTTTTCTGCACCTCATATATTGCGATATGTTTGTTTTTGTTTCCATTTGTCTCAAAAATTCTTTTACTTCTTTGATTGCCCAACTGTTTTTAAGTAGTATGAATTTTCAGTTTTCATGAATTTGCTTTTTTGGCCTTGTTTTTTCTGTTGATGATTTCTAATTAGATAGCACTGTGGTCTGAGAAAAAGGAATGTAGTATTTCAATATTTTAAAAGTCATTAAATTTTACTTTGTGATCTAACATGTGATCTATTCTAGAGAAGATTTCATGTGCACTGAAAGAGGAAATATACTTGTTGCCATATATGTCTGAAGGTTTAATTGCATTGATTAGTTGTTTAGTTCCTTTGCGTATTTGTTGAGTATCTTTTCTGATGCTCTGCCTTTCTGCTAGAATGATATATTTACATCTCCCACTACTATAATTAGATTGTCTATTTCTCTCTTGTTCTTGCTTTATTGTTCCTTCAATCATGTACTCTACTTTTTGTTCTTTCATGATTTTTTTACCTTGAAGTCTAAGTTATTATAGATTGATATTGTCACTTACACTTTTATCTCTTTTTAAAATTTTAGTCTATTTTTGTCTTTGAGTCTAGGATGTATTTCTTATAGGCAGAATACTGTTAGGTCCTGTGTCATTATTCAGTCTGTTACTATCTGTCTTTTGATTGGTGTATTGAATACTTTACCATTTAGTGTTGTTATTGCTGTGACTGGGTTTGTGCCCGTCCTTTTGCTATTATCTTTTTTGTTTTTTCTGTAGTTGTTTTATTGATTCCTTTGTTCTTATATTGATGTGCTCTTTTGACTACTGTTTTCGTATGTTGATTTTTGCATGATGTTGTCTGGCATGTTGCTACTTGGTTTCTCTGCTGTTGTTGATAATTTGCCCAAAGTGTTTCATTTAGTATTTTTGTAACGCTGGTCTTATTTCTACAAATTCCTTATAGCTCCTCTAGTTTGGAGAAGCCCTTATTTCTCTCTCATATTTGAGTGATAACTTTGATGGGTATAGGATTCTTGGTTCACATTTTTTTTTTCTTTCAAGGTTTTACCTATGCAACTACATTGTCTTCTAGCCTGCATGGATTCTGCTGAAAAATATGAGCTTATTCTTATCAGTTTTATTTTATATGTTATATTTCTCCCCTTGCTGCTTTTAGAATTCTGGCCATGTTGTTGATATTGGAGAATTTGAATTTGAATACTATATGTTGGAGTGTTTCTGTTTTGGGTCTATCCTATTTGGAGTTCTCGGCTTCCCAAATAGTTCTTTGGGGGAGAGGGTGGCATGAGTTAAATTGTAATTTTTTTGTTGGAAAACAAATATACAACTTGGAATGGATCTGAGGCAAACTTTTCCATAAGCCGTTTTTCTTTAAGTGGCTAAACAAAATTTAAAAAACAAACAGCAATAAAAGAAAATGCTTCTGGTAAAGGACCAGCAGATATTTAAAAAAGTATAAGAGTACCTGGATAATACACTCATTTTATAATAGTGCAATTTTAAGTATATATTGTTAACTGTCCCAAGTTCATGAAGAATTACGATGCCACACTTCAACAATCACATGCTGACAGTTCCTAAACAAAACTACTTTTAAAAAAGGCCTGACCAGATGTTTTCTCATTTGACTTATCCCATCTCATTTTAGATGTGCAGAAGAGCTTAGACATATCCAGAGTAAGACACATGCAATATGTTACTTTATCAATTTTCTAAAATCAGGTTTCAGGAAAATGACAATAAGATAAGGGAAGAGAACATGGAGGAACAAGATCCTAATTACTAAACATACATCTCATTTTGACAGTTGGGGGAAATCTTTTCCAGATAAGTTACAAATAAAAAAGGGCAAATACCCAGTTTTCTACAAGAAATTTGACTCATTCTGTATGATGTCTTAATTTTGCTGTCATCATTTGTCCAAACTTTTCATAGTTGACTTAATTATTAATATCTGCTTTCTGGATCATTTCATCCACCTCTTCCTCTGCTAACGTCTTTCCAAGGTTTCTCATCATGTGATGGAGTTCTGCCACACTAATGTAGCCATTGCCATGCTTATCGAACCCACGGAATGCTTCTCCAATGTCTTCTTCACCGTCTGTGTCTTTTTTTTATCACCATTGTCAGAAATTCCAGGAAATCAATTGTGCCATTATAATCAGCATCTATTTCATTAATCACGCCTTGTAATTCTGCTTCTGTGGGATTCTGCCGAGACCTCATCATGGCTCCCCATTCATTTGTTGTTACAGTTCCAGCACCATCCTTGTCAAAGAGTGAAAAAGCTTCCTTGAATTCAGCACTCGGCACTTCAGTCAGTTAGTCAGCCGTGTGGCCAGCATTGCCTCTTTCTGAGATTCATCCACACCATCCCTTAGCTCCCCTCAGACCCTGGATAGTTATTTTCTTCCCTGTTGTGGTATTAGGAGAGTTTTCTTCCATGATTTCTTGTGCCATTTGCTTTGTAGATGTTTCTGCTTTCTTCCTGCTCTAGAATCCCAATGAGACATGAGATGTTCCTCTGGAGGATGCACTGCATACAGGCTTTCTGCAGACTCCCATATTCTTTTTGTTGTTGCTCTCCTCACTTGGAGTTAAGAGAATTGACTTCATACTCAGTAATTCAGCTTTCGATTTCTTTGATTCTGTGACCCAGGTCTTTTATTATAATGTCCTATTCCGCTATCTTATTATTTATCTTCTGTAATTCTACTTGGTGTAGAGTTGATAATTTTTCTATTCTTTTTGTTGTTCCATTATATATTTATGTAATTCATTGAAATTACCTGAGAGCTAATTTTCTCAATTCTATTTCTGGTAGTTGGGCACATTTTATTCAGAATATTCATTTGAATCTTTGTGTTGTTCAGGGTTTTGTGCATTTTTTTTGTTTGTTTTTGACATGTGCTTTTGTATGTATGTGTATGGGGAACTTGGATTGACTTCTGCTTTAATGACTTTGTGGTACAGTTGTTATTATTGAGAAAGTTCTTGGGTTATGTGTGAATTGTTGGCTTTGTCTTGCCAGGGCACCAAATGGCCTGGGTGTTCCTTTCCCGGGGCATAGGATTGGCTGGAGGTTTCCTTGCCAGGGCTGGGGATGGATAGGCAGGTCCTTCCTGGTTGGGAATGGTGACTTCCAGGGTTTTCGTAGTCAAGGTACAGGGAAACTCAGGTTTCCTTGTTAGGTTGCAGTGACGTCTGAGACTTTCCTACCCTATAAGAATCTATGTTATTATTCTGTAGATACAATGTCTTAACCATTTGTTGTAGGAACATGATTAGATATTGAACTTGAAATAAATGCACTGTCATCAAATCAGTTCTGGCTTGTATTAACCTATCAAACGGGGTAGAACTGCCACTTTGGATTCTCAGTGGTGTAAATATTTGTGGAAACAGGCAGCCACATGGGACCACTGTGGGCTTGAAGTACTGACCATTCTGTTAATATATGTGTGCTACAACCAGTGTTTCATTAGGTCTTCATTGAACTCAATCTCACGTGATTCCTAACAGGATCAGAGGTGTTCATCAGGGGAAATATTTGTGTGAGCTAGAGGAGTTAGGAAGGTTTTAAGAAGAAGTTATTCAATTTTAGCTAATATTTGGGTACGATAGGCACAGACCATATAGATAGAAAAGAAAGAATGAATGTCTTGGAGACCAACATAAGTAGATCAAAAGGATCACACTGGAGAATGGTAAATGAGCAGCATAGTAGCTTGATATACTAGACAAATTCAGACACTGTCCTTTGGTAGCTGGGAGTCATGGTGATTTGTAACAAGGAGGCATGTTGGCAAGGGATGTTTATTTGAAAAGATTGTTTTGTGTGGATGTGAACATAATGACTTGGGCAATGGAAAAAGTAATTATAATATTAGTTCAGAAGTTAATCAACGGTTGTGCCTGCTGCCTGGGGGAGGCCAGGTCTGATCTGACTTTGTTTGATTGGTACTGATGAAAACTTGTGTTGGACTCTTCTGGCGCCATATGACCTCAGCCAACTCAATAATCATTTGTTCAAACACTTCTATAATTAGACACCATAGGGAATATAATCAGGATAGAGATGTTCATTTCAATAAGATTGTAATCTAGTAAATTACTCTGTTTCTGCCCACCGTTGCATTCTGGTTTTATGCCAGAGAGCTTCAATAATTGTTTGTTCAACATTCTTTCATTCATCTGTTCTTTGAGAACTTTACTGTCTGCCATGAATTATGAAAGGCATTAAGAGAAATACATGTGACCATAAACTATTCTTGCTCTCATAGCCTTTGGGGTCTATATGGAGAAATATGTGGATTAGGATGGCAAATTATGCTATCTTGATAAACTGTGAGCTCTCTACTCCAATGAAAGGGAAATCAAAAGAAGAGAACATGGTTCTGGGAAAGGCCAGAGAAGCCTATGTGGAGGAGGCAAGATTTGGAGAAACAAATGATAAGATGTTCCCAGAACACATGGAAATATAGTAAACAAGTCAATAGAAATATAATGAAAGCAGAAAACTTAATTTTAACCTTTCTTTCATCACATTTAAAAGACAATAAGAGAAACATTGTACTGATGTTTTCATTGAACCCACTGCAACACATGTGGAGCCCTGGCTGTGCTCTCAGGACCGCTAACAAGGACAGCGGAATAACTAACTATGCTGCAGAATAAAGACCAAGTGATTTGTTTCTGTAAAGATTAGAGACAAGAAAACACCCTGGAGCAGTTCTATTCTGTAACACATGAGGTCACTGTGAGTCAGAAAGGACAGAATTAGGTTTATTATTATTATCATTTCATCATGAAGCCAATATAAAATGTTAGTAGCGAGATAGTTTATGTCTGTGGTATTAAATCTCTGAAATCATTTGTGGGTTTATTCCCTAATGTATAGTACAGTTCAATGGCTTTACATTTCAAGTGGCCAGGACATATTGCACTATTTGAGGGGCTGGGTGGAAAACAGGTGCAATTTCATGGACCTGATTCATGGTGGCATAGAGGTGATGCGTTGGACTGTGATCTGCCTGGTCAGCAGTTTGATACCACCAACAACCCTGTGGGAGAAAGAAATGGGATCTCTACTCCCACATGCAGTTATCTCCCATAGGGGGCCAATATGAGTCAGCATTGACTTGACATCAGGGAATGCTACCATTGGTGATGCACATGGATAGCAGCACACTGTTGGCTAACGGAAAGGTTGGTGGTTCCAATCTGCCCAGAGGAGCTTCAGAAGAAAGCTCTGGCAAACTAGTTCAGAAAAGTCAATTACTGAAAACCCACTGAGCTCGGTTCTATATGGTCTCTATTAGTCCAAGTGGACTTTACAATAGTTTGTGTGTGTGTGTGTGTGTGTGTGTGTGTGTATGATGCCTGCTATCCCTGAACACCAGATTATCTGAGGACTAGACTAAGTGCGGACAAATGAGTAGGAAGAAGGTGGTCTTGACATAACATTGTAGGAAGGAAAAACACTGAAACTGAGGAAGCAGATATGTTACAGGGGTCATCAAACTACATCCCATGGGGCACATGTGGCCCGTCAGGGCATTTATCTGGCCCGTGTTTTTGGCGACGCTGCTGTCCTGCTTAGCACACAGTGAATTTGTTCAGTTTTTTTTTTTTTTTTACCTATAGTCCGGCCCTCCAACAGTCTAAAGAACAGACAACTGGTCCCCTAGTTAGAAAGTTTGAGGACCCCTGCTGTAGGAAAAGGAGTATTGAAATAAGTGTAAGTTCCAGGGACTTAGGCCGAGGGACGTACTCACATTTCCTAACCCAACAACACATTCTAAATGGCTCTGGGAGAAAAGAGGCCCCCACATAGGAACTGTATTTCCCAGAGAAATAAGAGTCCTTAAAGCTGTCTGAATAGAAAATAAGGTTATCATTACGCCTTATCATTAGAAGAGAGAAGAATATTAAAAGGACTCAGTTCGACTTGAATAAAAAAGATAAATTTCAAGTAAACTGGCATACAGTTTATCCATGACTGAATTTGCTGTAATAAAGTCAGCGAGGGAATAAGCTGGGTGATTTACAGGGGGCCTGCTTCTGTAAAATTTACAAACTGCTGTGATAAAATGTCACCTTTTATGATGCATTCCACCCGGGCTGCATATATAAAGGGCACTGCATTGGAAAGAGTTGCAAAAACAAAGCAGTCGCCTGGCTCCCCAGCTGCCCTTGTCTGCTTTACCAGCAGAATCGAGGATTTATGGAAAGATGACCCAGCCACTCGCCTTTGACGGTTGTGGATTGCAAACTGCCAGTGAAATGGCATCATTACCTGGAGTTTTCATTCTGGGACCTCTGAACCTGCTTTCAATAACACAGCCTAGGTCCCCTGGGATGGAGAGGGGAGGAAGGGGCAGGAGAAGATGCCTAATTTCAGAGCTCCCCAATCCTGTGGGAAAGGCAGGCAGGCAGGCACATGAATGGCTGCATAGAAACAGAGCCAGGTATGAATTTTTAATGTAATTCATGTCATTATCCCTTACTTTTCCAAATTAAATCTCACCGTGAGGCTCCGTTTGCCAGTTTGGTGGCAATTAAATCTCAGTCATTATTAGAGTTCCCTTCCTGATTCTGTTGGACTATTATGGAAAAGTCCTGGGTGTATGTGATGCCAAATATTGACCAGGTCCCAGGTTCATGATGCCCATTTGCCTGTCCAATGGCTTTATAGGGAGTGGTCCTGTCCCTTTGTCATTAGGAGAAGACACAGAGATACCTTTTCTACCGTTGACCACAGACTGACACCCAACAGACCACAGTCTCCGACCTCCCTCTTCCAGGGTGATGCCCTGAGGGTAATGGCACCTCATTGAGCTTGGTCTCAGAAGAAACTTCAACTTTCCACTACCTCCTTACAGTGCTCTTATCCATGCCCTGCCTCAGCTCCACCAGCTTAGCCTTCCTCATCGGCTGGGAAAATAAGCACTTGCACTGGTGTATGTGTGTGTGTGTGTGTGTGTGTGTGTGTGTGTGTGTGTGTGTGTGTTAGTGTGTTGAGGAGGCTGCTGGGGTTTAAGGAAGCGGGGTGGTGGCTGCAATAGGTCCCTGCCTATCCCCACCATTACTTCTTCCTCCATCATGTCACTCGATATGGACCCTGCTGGGTTTGGCTAGGATGGCCTCTTAGGCAGAGTCAACTATAGACTCTTGGAGTTATGTTGATCATAGAAACTGGCAGCTGGGAACAGGTTTACTGGGGAAAAGATCAAGAGTATGATAGTGAGGAATCTGTAATGGTTTCCTTGAGCTGCTGTACTGAAATATCACAACGTGGGTGTCCTATCAGAACAGAGAGCGTCTAACAGCTCATGAGGCTGTGTCTCGACCAGAGTGTTGCTCATGTCGATTTCTCCTGAGGCGTTGAGGGAGAATTTGTGTCCTACGGCTCTCCAACCTTCTAGGAGCTCCAGACATTTCTTCATTTGCCGCTGCAGTATCACATGAAATGCTTTCTCTGTGTATCTTTTCTTTTTATACAAGGACACAAGTTGTATGGGATAAGGAGCCACCTACTCCAGTGTAACCTCATCTTAACCTAACTAGTAATGTCTCCAAAGACCCTATTAACCTTGTTGCTACACAAAATCATATCCACAGATATAGGTATTAGGCCTTTAAGGAATAGATATCGCTTTCATCTATATCTATAAAGTTAAGTTACCAGTTTGAAAGATGCAATGATAGATTTTGCAATGATAGATTCTCAAAGGATAATTCTCCAAACCTGACTCGACTCTGGAGCGCAGGGAGCCCAAGGTGGAGCCCAACGGTTGTTACTGGGCACCCAACTACCAGGTGTAGACAATTATGACTGCACAGGGAGGATATTCACATCTGTTTAACATAATGAAACATATAGGTTGTGTATGTTAAGTGTATATGCACACGTATGTCTTGATGGGCACAATTGAATACATGACACACACCTATAGTCAAGATCACTTTGAAAGTGGCAGGTTGGCAATAGACAATTTAGCAAAGCAAGTAGAGAAATCCAAGCTTGAAGTAGGGTAAGTGGATCAGGAACAAGGTGTAAACAGAGGGCTATGCTGAAGTTTCTCAGTTATGTGCTGCTTGCTATATGATGCAGGGCAGACACGATGACCTCCTAGGACTGGACATCTAGCACACCAATGAGAAACCAGCTGGTTGCTTGGACTTTGTCTTTGGAGACTTGAGCTCTCTTTGGTAGAGGAGGAAAACATCAGTTTCCTTGTTCTACTCTTTCTTGGTCAGAAGTTGCCTGGAAGTCTGGTAAGAGATTGGTCGAGCAGAAGTCTCTGGGTAGTCGTAGTTATCTACATGTGCTATTCTGGTCCCAGGACCACTTGTTGGATTCAACCTTTGGCTTTCTGCTTTCCAGAGTCAAGTCAGGCATTGGGAACTGTCCATTGAAGTCCTGTCACTTGCGAAAGATATATCTTCTAAATGAAGACCTTAACTAGATTTCATTCTGGGCTTTGAGCAAAAACTGGCAATGATTTAGCTTATAAAACTGTAGTTTAATGAAAGTATAAGACAATAGGTCTGGAAGAGGCTTTTTACTATCATAAGATGAGAGTTTCTATGGGTTGTCCTGACAGATTCACTGCTGTTTGAGCATAATAAGCTATTTCTGTTTTAGCGTTGTTATTGTTTTTGTGGTTATAGGACACTCTGTATTGTTTTATTATATTATCCCTCCCCCTCCGTTTTATGGTGGCATTTTTCTTTTTGCTTAGCTTGTAAATACACACATTTACTGATCCTGCCAATTCTGCTGGTACACATAGAAATGGAGCAGTTTATCAGGACATGGGTTGGACTTTACTCCAGACATTCCTTCTTCTTTTCTGCTCATTAAGGCAGGCTCTTCTTGAAGTCAGCCTCCTCTCCTAGATTGTTCACATTTCTTTTCTCAAGCCATCCAAATAAAAATTAATTTATTAAGGTCCTATGCTGATAAAGAATTTGTAGCCTCAAAATAACCATACTACCAGGTGGATCAGGTATATAGGACTATTCCCACCTTACACATTTGGAAATGGAGTTCTTTTTTAAACAATAATTTTATTGGGGCTCATACATCACTTATCACAATACATACATACAATACATATACTGTGCCAAGCACCTTCACATGCCTGCCACCATCATCATTCTCCAAATATCTGCTCTTTGACTTGAAGGTTTGATATCAGCCTTTCATCCTTTCCCCTTCCTCCTTCCTCCCCTTCACCAGCCCTCAATACTTTATAAATTATTATTATTATTATTTTGTCATATCTTACACTGTCCAACAACTCCCCTTGCCCACTCCTCTGATGTCTGTCTTCCAGGTAAACCCTTGTAATTGGCTCTCCCTCTCTATCCCACCTTTCCTCCACCCATCTGGTAACTCCACTCTCACTACTGGTCCTGAGGGGTTCATCTGTCCTGGGTTCCCCGTATTTCTAGCTCCCATCTGTACCAGTGCAGCACCTCCAGTCCAGCTGGATTTGTAGGATAGAACTGGGACCATGAGAGTTGGGGGAAGCAAGCTTTTAGGAGCTAGAGAAAAGTTGTATGTTTCATTGCTACTCCAAATCAGCTGCCTATGATTATTTAGTGAACCAGTGGCAGGGTCTGGTCCAGATCTCAGGTTCCTTCTTCTGTAGCCCAGGGCTGAGGGAGCCTCTTGCTGCAGCAAATGCATTGCTATGCGAAGTGATAAGCTGTTGGCTGTAGACTGCTCTGTAGTTGGTTCCTTTGGCAAGCTCAGCAGATGACACAGATTCTTATCTTACTCTTTTCTCCCCCTCTTTGGGCCAAACAACATTTCATTCTGTAAGACTTAAGGTCACCCTAGATTGGAGCCCATTTGATAACAACAAACAACATTCTCCAAAAGAAGAAGCTGCACTTGGGAAGGAAAAATTAAAACACAAAACAAATTTAAACTTCTCTTCTTCACAGTTGGTAGGCAGAGATGGCTAACATTAGATGGGCAGCCGTTGGTCAAGTTTAGAAACCATGTGTTATGATGTTCACTTAAGATTGATTCTAGGGGGAAATCTTAAATCAAGCAGAGAAAGGAATGAAGAGAGAAGCAAGGATCATGTCAGGCATGTTATCTCAGTTGATCTTTGTTACAATCTCAAGAATTAAGTAAGGAGCGTTCCCATTTGTCGAAGAGAACCTTGGAGTCCAGGTTCAGGCAGAATCACTGGCTTCTTGACAATCAGTTGGCTCAATGTGTAGCAGAGCTGGGATTCAAATCCCTCTTGGCCTGGGGTCTTGTCCTTCAGACTTCTGCTTGTTCCACCTCAAGAGCCCAGCAGCTAATATCTGATTGAGCGTCTCTATTCTCTCCCAGATTAGGGGTTACAGTTTTTAAAATGTCTGATTAGAACAAACATTCTTAAAGAGATAATGGACCAAGGGACCAAAGCCCTTTGGGTGTGTTTGATTTTAGATAAATTATATAAATTAATCTTTTTAATTAATCTCCTCTTGGAATACTTTGGGGATGAGAAAAAAATGAAACAATGGTTTCCAGAGCCTTAAGCAGACAGTCAATTGAATTAGGTCTAAGCCCATTAGCAATCTATGGCCCGCAGCTTCCAGGTCCTCAGATAAAGCATAAGTGATGGCAGTCATCACATCTTATGATCTCTTGTAGTTCTAACATTCTAGCTGTCATGCACCTACCTGGTATTGTCCATGTGTTACATTAAGTAATGACATGCTCTCTCTACTGCCAGTTTGAGGAACTTCAATTTCTCAGAGCCATTTCTTTACTTATCCCACCTCTTTCTTCCTGTGGACAGCCTCAAACATCGCCCTGGGGAAATTTCTTGACCCATGATTCTTGACCCAAGTGAAAAACCAGAGTTGGCAGCCAAGGAACTCCAGTCTTTCAGGGCTTATATTCTCTAAAAGGTTTCTTTTTTGTTTTCCTCCCCCCCCCCCATATTCCCTAGGCTTTAATTTTTTTTAATACATATATTTTTTGTGGCATCACTGCCCTGGTGGCAGTAGGAAGCCCAGCCTTGTTCCTGGAGAGTTGCTGTTGGACTTGAATCGTCAATCCTGTGGGCCACAGTCCCACACACAACCACTGTGTCACCAAGGCTCAGCCTTTAATTTTATAGAATTTGTGATTCAGAATGATTGGAAGAGATTGAGTTTACTAAAATTGGAAGTTCTTTTTTTTTTAAATGTTAGTAGTTTGATAGACTTACAATTCACATACCATTCAACTCAGTGGTTTAAATATATTAAAAGGATTTATATAGTCACCACCACAATCCATTTTAGAAAATATTCTTCATTCTTGTAATAATTATTATTAGTTCCCCATCTCCCTTACCTTCCGTTGGCCTAACTCTAAGAAACTATTAATATAGTTACTGCCTCTATAGATTTACCTATCCTGAATTTCACATAGATAAAAGCATACACCAACCAAAAAACCAAAACAAACAAACAAATAAAAAGTACCACCAATAATAAAACACAAATTTCAACCAAAAGTAAACAGAAAATGACAGAAGACAGATTAAATTTAAAATAGGTCAAAAGGGAGACAAATGATAAAACATTATATTTTAACCTTACCATCTTTTCATTAATATGCTTTTCAGTGAACTCTCTTGTAGCAAGGCCATCCATCTCCCTGGTCAATGGTCACAGAGCATCTGCGGAGACTTGATCCATGTGTGGACCTTGCAAGTGGATGC
Organism: Nesogale talazaci; assembly: GCA_004026705.1. Lineage (NCBI taxonomy): Eukaryota > Metazoa > Chordata > Mammalia > Afrosoricida > Tenrecidae > Nesogale > Nesogale talazaci. The sequence continues at coordinate 5,927 of PVJH01023138.1, read as the reverse complement.
TGGGGGTTCACTGTCATCCCTTCTGGTATGACATCACCTTCTGGAAACCAGGTGTTCAGAATTTATGTTCCTTTACAGTTTCCTCCTTCAAGTTTGGATTATATTATTTTTCATTCTTGGATCACAGAGGCTGATAGGCTTCCTCCATGTTCACTTAGCTGACACCTCACTTAAATGCTGCTTCTTTCAAAACAAGCCTTTTAAACTCCAGATGCTATTTCTTTTCTGATATGGGATCCTGGCTTGTTTATTCTCTCTCCTGTTCTCTTATATTACTTTTTTTGCAGGGAGTCATCCTCAATGTTAAAAGCTTCCCATGAAGAGGTACACCTGACCAGAAAGTGATGGAGGTCTTTGGTCAACGTCCAGTGAGGAATTGAAGCTCTCTCTCTCTCATTATTTCATTGAAACTCTTAGTCCAGAAACCCACAAGGAGCCTAAACTGCCCAATGCTGTTGTGAGTGCATGAGGTCACCACGCTGGTTGACATCTTGATCGCAGTCATGGAAGAGACCCCAGCCATCCCTGGTGGTACTGTTAACACACTTAGGTGCCAACAAAAAGGTTTGAGCTTTCAATCTACTCAGGGGGACCTCAAGAGAAAGGCCTACTGCTCTATCTACTTCTGGATCACACAGACTGGTGTGCTTCTTCGATGTGAATATAGCTGACATGTTTTAAGATAAGCTTTTAAGACCCTACATGCTATTTTTTTTTGATAGCGGGACACCATCTGCTTTCATGATCAACTTTGCTATAGCATTAAAATCTCCAGTAGTTCCCTCATGAGGGTAAATATCCAGCAGGTCTACATCATAAGAACCAATTGTTTTTACATTAGAGTTGACTATAAGTCCAAGCTCAAAATCCATTCATATATCTAAGGCTTATCTCTATCCCTGTTCTACTGTAGTATCAGCATGATCCATTTTCTTCCAGAGATAATGTAAGTAACCTCCACTGGGCTTCTGGTGCCTCTAATAATTGGAAATTCTTTTTTATTTGAAAAGATACAGTTTGAACTAACTAATTTATTAAAATTTCATATCTCATCAAGGAGGACATATTTTTCTTTCCCTTCCTTGTTCCTAATTCCTCCCCTTTGCAGTCTTCTTCCCTATATGCCTTCCATATGTCTAACTTAAAAGAAAAACATCCATTTGGTATTCAGATATTTCCTTTGGGGCCCCTGGTAGGAGACATTTTAAGCAGAATGAATCATGGAAATAATCCAAGAAGTTCCTCTGATACTTTTTAGGCTCATGCTGAGCACAGTTCAAAGGGGGCAGGACTGCCAGCTTGGGGCATAGTTTCTTGATTTCTCATGCTGTAGGAGAGTATTTTTACTATTATTATTAGTATCCCCTTTTCTGCTCTCTCAGCATCAGCATTGCTAGCTCCAGGTGACTACCTGATTTATCACCCACATTTTAATTTTAGCCAATGCTGCTGTTTCTTTGAGCCCCAAGTCAGCAACATAACTCTGAGAGGAGGAAGTATAGGGCATGGGCCCAGGCACCAAGATGGCTTGTCACAATTCACAGTAATTATTCTGCAAGTACTGAATATACCCCAAACTAACTTCCCAGGTTAAGAAAAGGACAGAACCACTCCTGGGACTATTTGATACTTACTCTGACAAAGATGCTCTTCTTATACAGCATTGTGATTAAGAGAACAGACTTTAGACTTGAATGGGTTTGATTTGAATCTGTTCCCTCCCCGCTCGCCCTCCTCCTCCCCGCCCTGATCCTACATTGGTAATCTGAAGCGTCTCTAATAGAGGAGTGGGTTGAGTAGACTGCTAACTGCAAAGTTGGCAGTTCAAATCCACCAGGTGCTCTGAGGGAGAAAAATGACACTCACCGTCTGTGCGTAGGAAGATCTAGTTTTAGAAACAATTTGGAGCAATCCTACGCTGCATATCAGGGTCATTCTGAGTGGGAGTTCATTTCCGCAGCAGTGGTTCATATGCAATCTGAGGTATCATCCTTCACTTCTCTAAACTTCAGGTTCTGCATTATCATCTTCCAGGATCGATATGAAGGTCAGGTGGGATAGTTCTGTGGATGTCTAGTGTGTGCCAGGAATCAGAATAAGTGATCTGCCCCAGAAAGATATCATTTCATCTTTGCAGCAGGGTGATATCCCTTTGGCAGCTGAGGAAACGGAGGCTTGAAGAGACTGAGTCACTTGCCTAAGGTTTCACCGGAAGCAAGTAGTAGACTCTAGTAGGACTCGGATAGAATGATAGCTCTGCTCTCAGTTCATTTTTCAGATTCCTTGATACATAATGAGGATCAAATCCTTGGCATGAACTTCCCGCTGTTACCTGCCATGGAGTTATCTCCCAACTCATTGCAATTCTTTGAAACAGTCTTTGTGTCATTGTGACCCACAGAATTTTCTTTGACTGAGTTTTAGAAGTAGAGTTCCAGGCTTTTCATTATAGAAAGTCTGTCTTAATTTGCTAGAAAGCAAAAGCAAAAACAAAAAATGAAACAAAGCCAAAACTCACAGTCATCGAGTCAATGTTGACACAAACTAACCCCCTGTGCATTTTCAAGTCTCTTAACTGATTAAGGAAGTAGAAGTCCCAGTCTTTCTCCCATGGACAGCCAGTGGTTTTGAACTGTTGACTAGGTGGATTGAACCCAAATTGTAAACCCTAAACCACCACGATTCCAAGTATCGCTGAAATCTGTTCGGCATCATAGCACCAGGCAAACCACTGGTGACAGACAGATGGTGGCCGTGCAAGAGGTGGGTTGGTAGAATGAGCCAGCTCTCATGCGTGGAAGGTGAGAAATCTCCTACAGAACTACCTGTGTCCCATTGGCCATGGTGGTGGTTTTGGTTGTCAGGCGTCATTGAATTGCTTTCAACCAATAGCAACTCTCTTTACAAGAGAAAAAACACTGCCTGTTTCTGCGCATCCTCACAATTGCTGTGTTTGAGCTCATTGTTGTAGCCACTGTGTCAGCTCATCTTGTTGAGGACGTTCCTCTTTTTCACAGTCCCTCTCATTTACCAAAGATGCCATCCTTTTCTAGGACTGGTCTCCAAATATGTAAGATCAAGTCTTACCACTCTTACTTCTAGGGACCATTCTGGCTTCACTTCTGCCAAGCCATATTTGTTTGTTCTTTTGATAGTCCATGGCATGCTTTCAGTGCTCTTTGCAAACACCAGAATTTAAATGCGTCCATTTTTCTTTGGTCTTCCCTATTCAGTGCATATGAGGCCATTGAAAACACCAGGTTTGTGGTGAGTATCAGTTAATACCAACTAGTTATTATGTAAACACTCCTTTCAAAAGTATGGCGTGCTTTTATTCAAGCAATGACTGAAACATGAGCTGCATGAAGATAGGGATTTGTGTCTCTTTGGTTGCTGCTTTATCCCCACTGTCTAAAAAAGTGCTTGGATAGAAAAACCAGTTCTTGTTGGCAATCTGCAATTGTATGTGTATCAGAAGACAGTGGTGTCCCATAGAGTTCGTTCAGTGGTTGGCTTTTTTGGAAGTAAATCACTAAATCTTTGTTTTTTTCAAGGCATTTGGTAAATTCATAAATGTATGTGTCTACTTAGCCATTCATCCTTTAAGGACACAGCATACAAAGCATCTACTAGGTACCTGCTTTGTGTCATGTGCTAGGATAAAATACAAGTCTTGACCATGAAGAGTTTATGATCTGATGGAGGAATCAGGCTTCTCAGCCAGCAACTCAATTCCAATCTGATGCACCTCAGGGTCTTTCCACGTTCTGGGGTGAATGGAGCACACAACTTTTAAAAAATTTTTGTGGGGGGCTGCTGCTTAATACATCTCATGCTGCCACCTGGGAGTTCATAGAAAACAAATCTATCTATTACAGTTTGCTTCTTGATGGCAGCAATTTTTTAAAAATTGTTTTCTGCTTAGCCTTTAACTAGATGGGGTAAATTTTCCTTGCAGAGGGAAGAGGCTATAAAGAATGAGGTTGGAAGTGCTTTGCTGTGTAGGCTATGCACTGCATAGCATGGGGGTAATACAGACTATGATGGAAATTCTGCCATCATGGTTGGGCAACGTGACAGTGCGGTGACAACTGCTCAGAGACCATCTCTGAATCAATGAACTCTGGGATTGGGAGATTGGAAACAATTTAAATAAAGTCTCTGAGGCTATATCTTGAGCCTCTGGATCTCAATGGCCTGTATGTAGAACCAGGATCTGGTCCAGCAGACAGTAGGAACAGATTGCATTTCTAAAGAGAATGACCTCCATCAGGAAATCATTGCTGTATAAATTTAGTTGGGTATGTCTCACATTGATGTAACTGAGATCACCAGAAAAATGATTTCCACTTTACTCCTTATGTAATCTTGGACCTCTTACAGTTGCCAATAACCCTTCACTCATCACCCTATTGGAGTCTAACAGGTTGGAGTACAGGTACAGCCCTTGGCAGCCCTGTGGAATTGGAGTTGGCAGGATTTTGTTGTTTGCTTTAATAATAAGCCTTTTTGTGCTTTCTCCATGTCTTTCCTAGTGGAGAGGATCTTTAAACACTCATTGCTTTATATGATCTAAACTCAGTGACAGGGTAGTTTAGTTAATTAAGAAAAATAGCAGTGCTTCCTCCGGCCCTAGAAAAAAAAAACTCTTATGGTGTAGTAGTTAGGTGTTAGGTTGCTAACTGCAAGGTCAGTGGTTCAAAACCACCATGCTCTGTGGGAGAGGAATAGGTCTTTCCACTCTCTTAGCTACAGTCTCAGAAACTCACAGGAGCAGTTCTTTCCTGTTCTATTAAGTCACTGGGAGGATGCATCAGCGTCAGAGCAATGAGTTTGGCTTTATGGTTCCCAGAAGAAGGCCTTACTGACTCAACTGTGTTCCTCACATTAGAGTTCACAGAATGGTTGTGTTTCTGGGTGTGAGAACTCCACCTCTTAAGGATTGTATTTGACCTGCTCTTCTCTATGATCTCATTGCCACTGTCCAGGGCTTAAGGCAGACCCAAAGCCTGGCCAATGTTTCTCACCTGGCTTTCTCCCTTATCCGCATATCCTGGCCTTGTCACGCAAAGAGATTCAGAAGAGTGAGGCCAGAGTTTCAAGTCTGAGTGGAAAGAACACTGTCCTACAAATTTAAAAAAACTGAATTATAGATTTGACTCTGCCACTGATTGGCCATACCAGGCATTCCTCCTTTCTGGGCTATAATTGTTCTATCTGTACATAGTATCATCTCCTTTAATCTTCCTTCTAGAGCTTTTATGAAGAAAAATAAGGTCATGGATCAGAAGGTGTTTTAAAGTAGTATGTGTGTTTTAGGAGGGTGAAGTGTGGTTGTTTGCTTGTGAGTTCAGCTCCTTTGGCTTGATCATTGGGATGCTGGAGACTGAGAAGATGTCTTTGAATTTTCTGGCTTCAGCATTATGCCACATTGAATAAATAAGCCAATAGTATCAGAATACAGCATCTTGATTCTCCCTTAGAATAAAAAAGCAGAGCCTTTCATTAAGTTAGGCTTCCTAAGGGGCTAATCAGTGAGAATAACATTGGCTGCTGTAACAAATAAACTCCCAAACTCTCAGTGGCTTAAAACATTAAACGCTTGTTTCTCACTTATTAACAACCAAGTGCACATGGTTATTGCCAGTGGGTGTTTTTAATTTTTTTTTCTTCATCGCAATGTCTGTGTGCTGGACCAGTTTTCTTCTATCTTCCAGTCCTGTCAATAGGTTATTCCTTCTCAATCCTGGCTGAGCCTTAAAATCATCTGAGGAGCTTTAAAAATTGAGAGCAGACCCCCTTTCCAGAGATTTGAATTTGATGGACCTGGGATGTGACCCCTGGATGAGATTTTAAACATTTTCACACAATTGATTCTATTGGACACCCAAAGTTGAGAACTATTTCTATGTCTTAGAAGTCTTGAC